>JAIPRL010000395.1:0-27244 GCA_025469235.1 Pemphigus obesinymphae
AACATTCTTGAGCCTGTGTACATTTTACAAATTATTATTTTATTATTGATTATTGTAGTATTGTACATATTTTTTTCAAATAAAAAATATGTTATGTAGTTTGTCATTTTGAGAGGCCACATTTTACTGAGAAAAAAACTGTGGGTCAGCCTCCCCCCTCCCCCCGGGTCCGCCCTTGCATAGGTCACAACACTAATTTTGGTATAATAAGTACTTACAACTTATCATTTATATAATATAAATATACTATGTAATATACCTAAGTAGGTATATTAGATAATATAATTATATTATATATTATATTAAAACAATATATTTCTAAAAAAAAACATTTTTGATCAAAAACCCATACTTTGACACACGAAAACTTGAACAAACACTAAAAATATAAATTTATATCAGAAAAACGTACGTTGCATCGCAACTAGGTGCGAGTTCTTCGATGATACCACTTCAGCGGGATAGCATTAAGAACGACGTTTTCTATACACTTGCAAGGTTCCTTTTAGTAAGTTATATAATTGTTTGTTAATCATGGCTGTACTTCAATAGGCGGCCCATGTGGGCTTTATGGTCTCCAGTAAATTGTATTAATTACTTACAGAATATCTATACAAGTCGAAATACAATATTTAGTCTTTAGTTATGCATTTATAGTGTACTTGAAAAGGAGCGTACACATTTGAGTACATTCAAGCCGAGCATGTGTTCTCATTTCAAGTTCGTGCCACATCTTCTTGAGTGGCTTGCTGTGTGCATCCATGGTCGGCCTGAATTTGCTCAGATGTGTACGCTCTTGAAGACATTGCACCTGCATTTTTTTGTCTCCATCCATCTAATAGGCAATAGGTATAGCAAAATTACACTACATATTAAAAAACATTAAATTTATTGTTTTGCGTAGTGTAATTTTGCTATATTGCCTATTATTATTATTATTATTATCTGTGTCGTTAATGGTTATCGAGCTTCCGACATCTGTGACCTCTCTAGGGAACCAACTATATATTTTTATGTATCATATACCAACAATAGAATACCTAATTATAATAATAATATTACTCTATGGTGAATATATTTTATACTTTATATCATACAGGTTATTTAGGTATATTAGGTTATAAGGCGAACCCCCTAGCACAAAGTAATCATATATCGGTACAAGACAGGATCTTCAGTTGCCAAACCTATCTATATAATTCCCAAGTCAGTGAAATTTTATCGTTACATACATAAGGTGCGAAAGTAGCAGAAATAACATAATATATAATAATATGTATCATTTAAAAATCTAAATAGACATTAGACATGCGTAATTAAGTACGTACGTTTTTTAATTTTACTGTAAATTATTTGATGAGTGAGAGGTATCTTATGTGATTAGTGTGGATTGAAAAATCGTGAATTATGATCAGTTGAAATAAAAACCATTTAAATATAATTTACATTTAAATTAATGTGTTTAAGTTATTTGCTATGTATTACCTATTTAATAAAAATACCCTCATTTCCAAATTCAGGTTAAAAGATGAATTTGAACATAATTTCACCAATTTGTTGTAAAAATGTTTATATAGTTATGAGTATGACATTATGAAATATTAAATAATAATGGTAGTTTATTATATTTTGGTTCTGTCGTTACGGATGTTCTTATTGGATAATTTATTTGAGGTTATAGTTAAGGTTGTTCTTTATTATTTAATATTTATTTTAATTGTAATATAAGCACAATGGTGCGCACTACTCAAAAGTTGTAAAGTATATAGAGTAGCAATTATTATTATTTTAGATAATTAATTAACCACTAGACTTAAAAAATATATATCGAAAATTAACAACAAAAATCTGAGAATGTATTAAAAAAAAAATTAAGTAAAATTATGGGATCATTACGGTACCACGGTAGGTCGAAATGCCCCGTTCATTATGCACAACAGCTTCGACTGAGTGAACGACCGACCTAACCTCGGAGACTTCGGTTTTCAAGGGGGGGGGGAGTTGGCTCCGTAGTGGCTGTAGCGGAAGCTACTCCTGGTGGTTTAAAGCCAAGCTTGGCTAGGTAAAAGTTCCTCGGTGTTAGGGTGTACGTTTGGGGTTAGCACGGAGTCTACGGGCCACCGGCAGTCCCGTGCGGTGCCACTCACCCGAGATTCAATATCGCTTTATCGGCGAAGAACACCGAAGGATACCCGTATCCATAAATCCGGTGATTCAACCAGTGACGTACATCGGGACTGAGGTATGCACTCACCCGTGAACTGGTACGGGCTTATATTCCGGCCGGTGCTCGCGTGGTCCACAGACGACAAGGGATCGCTTAGGTGGTATGCCGTAGTGATGCACAAAGCAAGACCAAGACCAAGACCATGGCAGTCTTGGTCTTGGTCTTGATCTTGTCTTCTCAGTCTTGGTCTTGGTCTTGATCTTGTCTTCTCAGTCTTGGTCTTGGTCTTGGTCGTGTTGACTCAATCTTGGTCTTGGTCTTGGTCTTGTTGACTCAGGTCTTGGTCTTGGTCTTGGTCTTGCAAAATTCTTGCAGTCTTGATTTTTTTTTTTTACCGAAGTTATAAATAAGAATAAATAATTTATTTATACGTACATAAGGGGGAATACAGGGAGCAATGCAATGGGGGTAATTCCCCTCTCCGTTCACAAAAAATAATTAGGTATATACCTGTGTAGTTGACTATTTTCGATAACACCGAACTTTCAAGAAATAGTAGAATATTTGTTTACCCATATACTCGTATTCGATAAACGATAATCATTTCCAAAAATATTACAATAGGATATTGATGATTGCATTACGAGAAATCTGTAGATTTGGTGTGGAATTATAAATAATGTATACCAAGAAAATTTTTTAATAAATAACGTGTTTAATTCATTAATTTTTATTTTATTTAAAAGCAAGACTTGCAAGGGTCTTGCAGTCAAGTCTTGGTCTTGGTCTTGGTCTTGCATTATAAGTCTTGGTCTCGGTCTTGGTCTTGCATACATTTTTATTTCAGTATTGCTATGAAATAGTAAAATCTTGGTCTTGGTCTTGCTAGCTCTAGTACAGTCTTGGTCTTGCATTTTTGCAAGACCAAGACCAAGACCGAATTTGCCCATCACTACAAACAAGTGGTACAATTTGGCGAAATTGGTGATGGATCAGGAGTGTTTAGACGATTCTCCTGAATTTTTTTATAAAAATTAGAATTTTGAAAAATTGCTGAGTCTCCGAATTTCCCATACGCTCCAACGTCTATTATAGTACAAATTTATAGTTACCTACTGTCACAAATTGCCATCAAAACTATAGAAAGAAAAATCCTTTATAATTGTAGCACATTGATCCACTATTGGCAGGTGCTATAATTCTAATATATGTTTACCATCGCATACACCTATACAGTCAGGAAAATTTGCTCTCTAAAAAAATCATTTGCAATTTGATACCACATTTCTTTTTTTGGTTCAGGTAGACATATTTCTTTTAAACAAAATCATATTGCAGCACAACTTTTGGGACAATTTCTGAGACAGTACTAATTCCAATCCGAAATACATAGTTTAGACAGAGTTTAGTTCTGCAAATGAGCAACCTGTTGTGAAATATCTGAAACAATTAATTTTTTCAGGCGTGAATCTTCAGAAAAAATGGCGGAATTTACGTGATTGTTTTGTAAAGGCCCATAAAGCGAAGAAGATAAAAAGTGGTTCGCCGGCGAAAAAAAAATGTCTCTACGTTTTCTACGACAGCCTTTTTATTTTTAAAAGATACGGTATCGACTAATTCAACAACTTCGAATATTACTTTCAATAAAGAAATAAATAATGAAGATGAAATAGTAGTTACATACAGTTAGTCATCATTCCGATTCCTCGTGGGTACCAAAACGTAACAAAAAAAATAAAAATGATGACATTTTTGGAGAGTTAATAGGGATTTTAAACAAAAAATGTTGATGACGACAAAGATTGTCTTTTTTTCTTGTTTCTGGTAAAATACCAGAACACTTACACATGCAAACGAAATTGGACGTTTTAAAGGTCATTCAAGGCACTAAAATGTCAAATTATCCAAACATATTGGACTGGAATATTCAAAATAATCCATATCATGGACATAATTCGACACAAAGAAGATACCATCCTTACAACCATACACTCATTCAAATATCTATACCTGCAACCATAATAATAATATAAAAGTACATGTTATAATAATCGGTGTTTGTGTATTTTCTTTTCTAATTATGAATATTTATAAATTATAACATTAAATTAAAACATTTAAACATTTTAAAGATAATTTGTTTTTTTTTTAAATACCGTAGTGCAATAGTTAACTTTTCTTCAGGCTTAATACATTTTAGGAATCTTCCTTCGTTATGAATATTCTTAAAACATAAATTAATATTTCTTCAAATGATTTTAAACTCATTCTCATGTAACCAAAAAACTTGTCTTCATATTTTTTGAGGTTTTCAAAAAATATATCAAAATGCCTGGTTTCATCTCGTGTTTGAAAGAAAGGATGTATCCAGTATTATTTTTTTCATTTTATTTTTATGTAGCGATCGTAGATGTAATATACAGCAATAACTTCTTCAAAGTCCACTGTTGAAATGATTCATTTTATATTTAATTACACTCTTATTTTTATTTTATTTTGCACCCGCAGATTCAACCATACACTGCGGTCAAGTGAACGGCTAGCCGCATTACGGGCAGCCGTATAGTGCGTATGTCGTTCGTAGATTATTCCCAAAACCATCAAAAACTCAGGTTACTGCAGCGCTATCTATTTTGTAATATAGTCACAGGAAATAAAAGCCTATAGTAGTGTAATAATCTGTCACTAGGCCGCAAGTGTGACTTGATAAAACTGTTATCCTTACGAGAACTTTTTTGTCCGGACTTCACCATGAGTTAACATAGCCGTTGTGTAACCATAATATCTAAAGTCGTGGTTTTGCGACAAAATTTCGAAAAATCACCGCTTAGCGCATATTATTCACCCTTTGTCCTCCCCTTAATACGCCTCATAAATCCGAAAATGAGTGAATTTAATGAACATTTATCAAATAAATATGTTTAGGATAAAAACCATAGAGATGATAAAATAAAAACATATTTCTACAAAACATTGGAAAACAGTGTCGCCGTTTTCCAGGTTAAAAAAAATGTATTAGACAAAAGGTGAATATATAAATTTTTTAAAATATATAAAAGATAGAATACCACAGAAAAATTGATTTGTCCGATTAATATTAAATTTATGAGTTCGATTCGGAATAACATTGGTTTGAGGTTGAGAATTTTTTAAACAAATTAAATATTACAAGTCACTGGTCCATTGTTCCCACTACGGTGCTACAATGTATAATATCTATTATTATTGCTGATAACAAGTTGATAAATGACAAGTTTTAGGCAGGTAAAAGAATATTCCGTCGGCCGTCATTTGTACTTCGTAGTGTTTTTGTTTTTTCTTATTATTTTGTTATTACCTATTACAAATTTTATTATTTAGTCTAGCTTATTTTGGTGTACTTGCTTATGGTCTAGTCCGTACGATATAACACCAGGACGTCTGAAATCGTACATAAGTGTACTATACAGTGTATTACGTCATACGATTTTATTACTTGAAAATAACATATTTTAAGTATAAATTATACATACATACATAGGAGGTATTAATAGTTGTTAAAATCACAGTTGACAAAATGTTTAAATCAAATTTCGAAAAATTACTCGGTAGGTACTATCGTAGTCGTAATATTGTTGTAAAAATTATTTGTGTACACATTTTATATCACATTACTGTTTACACTTGATCTAAATTTACAGACAGAGTTACCAGCAATTTGTTGTTAGAACCAGATTGGCCATCGACATTAGAAATATGTGACACAATACGTCAGAAAGATGTTCAGTAAGGCAATATTAATATTTTATTAAATTCATATTAATATTAAGAACAACATAATTTTCAATATTAAATTATAAGTTATTTAATACCAAATAATCAGTTTAGTTAACTCAATAAATAACATTTTGTAGAATGTCTGAATCTTAGTACCTATACTTACTTCCTTATTTATTTTATGTTTTCATTCTGATCAATAATTACCTATTTTAATAATTTAAATAATGTTCATTTAGAATAAAGAATATTTGATCCTCCACTTTATGTTTTAATAGACAATGGCCACTAAAATTAAAAATATAATACCTAGTTATAGTATACCTATACTATAATATAGATATTTGGCCCCCAAATAATAAGTAGGTATATTTTAAAAAATTAATGTACAATTTTAATGATCACTTGCTATTTCCAATTATGTTTAGAGAAAAAAATCCATTAGATTTTGTGGTATTATGATACCTATTTACTTGATGAATTT
Source organism: Pemphigus obesinymphae (assembly GCA_025469235.1). Classification (NCBI taxonomy): domain Eukaryota; kingdom Metazoa; phylum Arthropoda; class Insecta; order Hemiptera; family Aphididae; genus Pemphigus; species Pemphigus obesinymphae. The sequence continues at coordinate 6,408 of JAIPRL010000395.1, forward strand.
AACTCTTTAAATTTGTATTTGAATTCAGAGAATAAATAATAGATTTTTTTGAAAGAATTTATGTCTCGATTCATGTGCATCCTTGATAATATTTTTAAAAGCTGTCAGTTATATAGGTACATAAATAATTATATAAAATTATAATTAGTTAGGTATGTTATATGTTAAGTTACCAATGGGTAATTTCTTCATTTACTTAAATCAAGATGGTCAAGACAAAAAGTGTAGGTAACATCAATTTTACATATTGTAAATATTTACATTTACAAATTTAAAAAAAAGTCAATAAGTAGGTATTGAATGTATATTACACATTGTATATTAATGTTTGGTATAATAACTATATTTTGAAAATAAGGGGATGAACTGTTCGATTACTATTTATTTACTATTATTATAATAATTCATGAATCAAAATGAATTTAGTTTATTGTATAAAACCTATCTATTTATTTATTACCTATTTATACCTATTTATTTGAATTTTAATAGCTGTGGTACCTAACATGTATTAGCTAAAATTTAATTTTAATGTGTCTCAACACATTAGGGAGTAATATAAAACTTCTAGGGAGTATTATATAAGCAATTATTATTTTGTTGTATGGGTTTGTGTTTATGTGAGTCTTACATAATCATTAGTATTAGTAAACCGTATCAAAAATAAACAATTAAGAAATTCGTCAAAGCAAAATGGTGTAGATTTCCCTTTGAAAAGTAAACCAGTGTAAATTAAATTAAATTTGACAGTATAACCAGTGACCAAAAAGAAGTAAAAAATTTACATTTTTTACACCATATTGTCGACATAAAGCAAACATCCTTATGTATTTTTCACTCCCCCTTTTTCTACTTTATCACACACCTATCCTGTGGCTGTTGGTATCTATTATCAATTATAAATTAACTTGCGATTTTAAACCCATGCATGATATTTTACATGTATATTTTGAATTTTGAACACAGAACAATAGTTGTAGCAAGATGTAAATTAGAATAACCAGAGTTACCTATGCATAATAATTTAGTTATTGGTAGGGGTTAATGATTACCATAACGAATATCTCATTTGTAACCAGTGATATCTGGAAAATAATCTGAATCACTATTATGTGTACCGGTGTATTTTAAAAATACACCAGTTTAAACTGAAAAATTTCTTAAAAGAGTTATATAATGCATCAGCTTGCATACTGTACATGTCAAAAATCTATTTTGAAACCATGAAAATATATTTTCATTTTTCACTCAAATAGACAAATCTAATTCCATTAGAATGTCGTCATGCATATATAAATTTTAATTTTGAAAAAATATTCAAAATCTTCATGAAATATACAAGAGAATGATAGAGGTACTTAAAAGAAATATTTTTAGTTAATTAGTTAATTAGATAGTTGTGTTGAGTATTTAAAACATTTTTATAACTAAACGGTTTTTATTACCCATAATATAAAATATGAAAATGAAAAATGTGGCTCAATCATTCTCTTAAAATAAGTAATAAAGAATCTATGTATGTCATTAAAAGTATTATCAAAACATGCACTATGTCGCACTTTTAGAATTAGAACGAGTAGTAAAAAACCAAAAAACCGTGATATCAAGACTCTTTAATAATATTACTTTTATGTCAAGTTAAAAAAAAAAAAAATAGAAATAGGTATTCCTAAAAAGAAATACTAATACATTAATACCAAATGTAAACTAAAAAGTATGTTTGACATAGGTAAATGATTAAATGTTAATATTTTGTTATATCTAACTTTTTTTTAAATATCTTATATATTAATTACCTAATGAATTATGTTTTCAGACCAAAATTTGCACTTAGTGCCATTAAAAAGAAACTTTCAAGTCCTAATCCCCATACAGCTATGTACAGTTTATTGGTAATTATTTATTAAATAATAAGAAGATAAACATATTTTTACAAGTTATAAATTTTTTTTAGGTTTTGGAATGTTGTGTTAAAAATTGTGGTCAATTAGTGCACGATGAAGTTGGAACTAAACCTTTTATGGAACAAATGAGAGATACTATAAAAACAACTCCACATGAAAATGTTAAAAATAAATTACTTGAACTATTACAGACTTGGGCATTTGCTTTTCGAGCTATTCCAAAATATTGTGCAGTTCAGGTATTATAAGTATTTATACTTAGGTACATTATTATTTATTTGATAGATTAATACAATACCCCAATATCTACTATCTATAGTTATTCATAAGCAGGGCTTGTATAAGTTCATGCTTTACAAACGCTTGAAATATGAATGCAACTTTGTTCCAAAAAAATTAATATGTACTTAAATATACAGTAAAATGTTTTTAATTATGAACATGAAAAAAAATTATAATAATTTTTTATTTCAAACTTGTATGGATAAATACATTTTTTTAACTTATAGATTAAACATTTAAAATTTCATAATTTTTAAATAAATTTTATCAGCTACACAGCAAAACCTTGTAAGTCGATATTTTGATTTTTTCTGATGGATATACCTACTGTATTTTTTTTTACACATTTTAATATCATGAAAGTGTAGTTTTTCACAGTATTTATACATTATAATGCATATAAACAAAACATCGATCGATATTAACACACAATCACAATCACAGTTATTTTTTGGAGGAGGGTGAGGTATTTTGTGTTAACTTATTTACTAAGTTACTGATTTAGTATATTTGGGGGACACATAATTAATCGGAATTGTCTACTAGAATGACTGGTTAGTAATAGTATGGACAACCCTGCTAGATAAATATTCTATAGAACCATCTATATTACTTTTACAACTGGAGTTGTTATGAGATATTTTGTTTTGTTACAGCAACTTTTTTCTGCAGACCATTTTAACATGTTCTGAGTTTTTCTGTGGTTAATTTATATAAATAATGCATAACCGTGGAATTTGATTTTGTTGATGGGGGAAAAATGAGGTGGAAACATTTGTTCTAGTTCAAACTACTTGTAAGGTATTTTAAGTAATAAATAAGTTTGCCTGTTTTAAACAAGGTAAAATATCAATTGAGGATCCACATCCTTTCGGGCATCCTTTAATCAGGCTAACTAAAGAAAATGTGGTAACAATTTGTTAAACTTCTTTTTGGAAGACTACTGTCGATTTATTGATGAACTTCTAGTGTGAATTAAAGTTATAGCTATCAAATTTTATTAGTAAATGTTGGCATGAAGCAAGTTGGTTCAAGATTCGTTCCTTGCTTTTTCACATAGCATGAATAAAGAAATAATATTGCTTAGCTGCATGTTGGATTTTGAAGGAGCTGTTTGAGTTTGACCTTGATTTTATTTTCAAAAGAACTAAAGATGAATTAAAATTACAAATTAGAATGAATAATACTATTTTACTGTCTTGTAATATAAATCAGTCATATAAAAAGTGCTGAACTCGTTAAAATTATCTGAAGAAAAAAGTCATTGTAACAAAATAACATTTCTTACAATGCAGTGGTGGCCTTTGCTATTGTACACAACCTATTATTTTGAAAAATACAAAATATTTTAAGGTAATATATAATAATACAATATTTTTTTAAGGCATATATATATATATATATGTATGATTTATATTTGTTGATCGTAACAACCTAAATACGTTGTTACCTCGCTTAATGTGTACCTATAGCCTATAAGTGTAGTGTACAATTACATTATATTATATACTATTATACGGAAAATATGTTGTGAGGTGTATATTGGAGTTATTACGATTAACAAAGCTGATAGAGTGGCACAACAACTTCCGAGACAAATATTTTTGATAGTGCACAAATAAAATTCCATTTGCGCATGCGTATTTCACCATTTCATTACCACTACTCTCATAAGGGGGCATTCAAGTATTATGTAGGCGCCTAGGGGGAGGAGGTCTGAGAACCATGCTGATGTCAGCAGTAATAACAAAAAAATAAAAATATGTACAGACTTATTTTTATCAAAATATGTAAAATAATTCAAAATAGGTAACAACATTTTTCATTTATTTTTAATTAATTCATATAAAATTTGGAAATTTTTTATTTTATATTTTTAATAGAGGTGGGTTGTTGGACATATGCTGACTTAATAAAGTAGAGGGGGTCAGATATTTGCTGACAAGGGGGAGGAGGGCATCTAAAAAAGTCAAAAATATGCGGACGTAATACTTGAATGCCCCCTAATTTGTTTAATAATATATTGGATGGTGGCACACATACAAGTTATGAACCGTTTAGCGGCTTGCAGTGAGTGAGTGTTGCCTGCAACGAGTAAAGATAAGAATATCAAAGTATGTTGCACTGCACAGTGGTATTTATATTTTATTTACGCTGAACAATAATCTAGATTATCTTATCTATGATTTATATATTTTTTGTTTTGTTGATATTTTTAGTTTATTAATTTTAAACTAATGTAGATAGGTAGGTAAGTATTTTTATTAAAGTAATAAGTGTATTTAGTGTGTAAGTGTGTTATTAAAATATAAAATTAAACAAAAATGTTTCAACAAAATTCAATTAGATTTTTCCTCAGTTTCCTCATAAATCTAAATTTTTCATCATTATCGTTGGAGCAAATTAAAGATTGCAATTAAAAATAAAGGTAGGCCAAAACCAAAATTAACTATTGTAAATGAATCGAAATGTAAAGTAGAATAATAAAATAAGTTTTAATATGGAATTGTACAAAAAAATTATTGGAATATTGGATCTGTGGTTACAATATAATGGTAATAAAAAGTTTATTTTCTGATGAAACTTTGTAGGTAAAATAAGTCAAATATTGGTTTTGCTTTATTTGATTTGTGTTATTGACTATTGCATAATATTTTATAAATGTGCACCACCAACTATTTTATTCATGAGCTGCTGCTGTAACAACGCCAGTTACGAGAGTAATAAAGATGTGAAACCAATTAATTTAAAAAAAAATGTATATATATATTCTTACATACACAATATCTATCAATTTTATAGTAAAATTAATCATTAAGAAGTTGCTATACACCCATTTTAGCAAATTATGCTTATGTTTTTTTTAGTTACATTTTTTTTTAAAGCCTAAACACTGTCATTAAAAATCGTAAAATTTTATAATTTCTTTTTAATTTTAAAATTTTAAGTATGTAGTTTAAAAATATCCTCGTTTTCCTCTTTTTAATAGTATTTTATATTCATTAAAAAAAACCACCTTCGTACTTCAAGTTATATGGCTTTTGGAATGATCATAAAGCATTAATATTAGCATTAAATAAAAGAAGAGAACTTTTTCTAACTTCTGATAGTTTTTTTTTTTTTTTGTAAGTATTTTCAATTTGTAATGGTTGATCCTTAAAATTTTTACAATTTCAAATTACTTATGAAAAATACAGTTTAACATTAAACAAAAATGGCTCTGTAAAATGTAAATGTTGTCATCATTTTATCAATGTAAAAATTATTTATTTGAAATTATTCCAGCTGATATAATACTTGAAGTATGAAGCTATGTTTTTATGGACTATTTTTCGTGGTGTGTTGTCCTCTTAAAGTAAATTTCCATGCAAACAAAAGATTCAAATCATATTCAGGACAAATTTTCATTGAACAATATTCAAAAATGATACTATCATTTCCATTGCAACAAAACATTGAATATTATTCAAAAGCATATAGTTCAAAATAGCAATTGTTTTTGCATGCATGCATAAAAGGTGCAAAAACACTAGTTATAAAACAGTTTGTGTATATGCATGTTCATTATGTTTGTGATAAAATTTACTCCACAAAAATGTTTCTCAAACTTTTATAAAAATGTTTCCATGATGGTTTTTGTTCAGAATTTCACAAAATTTATTTGTGGGAAAATGGATCTTTAGGAATATTGTTTAAAATATTTAAATTTAATAGTACCAGTACCTATCTACCTACTTATATTAAGAAATTGGATGAATGATGACTACAATAACATTGTGTATTATAATGTTATTTACATACAAAAATAAGTAGGTATAACTATATTTAAAACACATTTTTGATGTTTCCGTTTAATTTTTTCAATATTATCAATATGTCAGACTAAGATCATAACTGAAAACAATTTCAGAGGGGAGTGGGGTCCAGATTATCAATATTTTTTATTAATATTAAAGGGTCTGAAAGTGAAACAGCATGATTTCATAACTTAATTATTTTCTAAAGAATGAATCTTTTATTAGTTTATGATGTATATAAAATACAATTTTATTATCTTTTTTTATAAAATACAAGAATAGCCATTTAGCATATAATATAAAAAAAACCATTTTCTAAACACTATGTTTGCCAAATGTACATGCATTTTGGAGTCTGACCTGAACGTTTTGTATGACCTCTTGCAGCATATTGATGGGTATTACATCAATCTCGCCCCGAATGCATTGTTTGAGAACTTTGATAGTTCTGGGTGGATTGTCCTCAAATACTTTTGTTTTTAAGTACCCTCATAAAAAAAAGTTGCAATCCGATAAATCAAGAGAGTGAGGGGATCAAAAGAAATATCTCTATTTCAAGATATGACGCGGCCTAGAAACAAAGTATTCATAGTAATCATCGAAATTCTTAGTGTGGCGAACATGCTTGTTAAAAAGTGTGTTTTTACTCATTGGAAAATGGTGTGAAAAAGTTACGAATCATTGCAACATATCACTTAAAATTAATAATCACCACATTTTCAGCCTTATTCTAAAAAAAAAAAAAAAAAAAATGCACCGATGAATCCATTTGCTGAAATTGCACCATATTATAACTTTTTGAGAATAAAGAGGTGTTTCATGAAATAAACGAGGGTTTGCATTTGTCCAATATTTAAAGTTTTATTTATTCACAAATCCAGAGAGGTGGAAATTTTGCTAATTGCTCATCCACAAGTTGTTCGCTTGGTCATCATTATATTCAAGTCTCCTGAGCATATCCTTACAAAATCGGATACATCGTTGATAATCACCCGTATTAAGAGATTGCATAATCTGAATTTTGTAAGGGTGAAATTGAAGATATTGATGAAAAATCCTTCCCACTGATCTATCACTTATGTAAGATGTGCTGCATGATGTATGGTCAATCGAAGTGAACTTCTTTGCATTGCCTGTTGAACAAGTTCAATGTTTTCAAAGATTTGTACTGTTCTTGCACTCCCACCTCTTTTTTTTTAGTTGTAATACAGTTTGCTTGAGGTTGTTTACCCACGTTCGAATTGTGTTTTCCGACAAAAGGGCTGGTTGCTCAGTATTTTGGAATGCTGTTGAAAAACAAGACATATTTAAATTAAATTCACCCATCCAATGATTCATTGTAAACTAAATGGTAAGCTGTGCTGATGGTGACGGGCCAGCGACTGTTGTCTCCACCATCACCTTATGAACTTTCAACCCCAACTCAAATCTTCCCGTTTCATTGCCGAACCCTATACAAAACAGTATTAATTTTAATTGTCTTGAAATTGTAGGTTAAATATTTCTCTGTTTAAAAGCAAGTTGAATATTATGCACCACTACCTGACGTCTAATATTTAAAATACACATGTGGTACTTATGAAAATTAAAATAGTTAAAGAAAAAAATTATCTGCTCGATACAAATATTATATTTTATAAAATGCATTTTTGTATTAATTTTATGTAGGTATAATATTATAAATTAATTTTGAGTGGTATAAATGTAAAAATAATTATAATTACATACATTGTCTATGAGCATAGTGCGCTAAACATAAAAATATGTAATTACTAGGTAAGATGTATGTAATACTGTTATAAGTATAATTTATTTTGACTTAAAATTTAAAAAGATTAATGACAATTTTGAGGTCTATCGGGGTTAACCAGTTGTTCAGATTAGCAAGATTCTACTGTATATCCAAAAATCACAAAAATAAACTTTTAACTGCATGCATTTATGTATTTCAATATAATAGGTAAATAATAGGTATTACCTATACATCTATAAATATTATATTATTTATAAACACCTATACCTACTACCTATAAATAGGTATTTTTTTTATAAATCTGCAATTTTATTTATTTATACATTTAACAAATTTTAAACCATCCGAAATAATTTTATAAAACTATTAGGTACAAACATTTAGATAATTATGTTTTACTTTTAAGTGTATTTAAAATTGTTTAAACTTTTTTTCCTTCTAAAACTATTTTAAATGATGACTGTTAGATTATGTGATTTTCTTATTGGAGATTCTTTAGATAAAAATAACTGCCAAAACTTTTCTGGTTGTATTTAATTATTTATTTAATTTTATTATTATTATTATTATTATTAATTATTTATTTTTGGACATTTTTTTAATATATAAATGATTATGTATTATACTTCTTCTTCTTCTTCTCCTTCGCCTTCTCTCCCAACTATTTGGGGTCGGCATTATTATTTATTATACACAAATAAAATATTGAAAACAAAGTTTTATTTATTTTAATTGTAATTATATTAGGATACAGTTAACATTATGAAAGCTGAAGGATATACATTTCCTGCATTGAAAGAAAGTGATGCTATGTTCAGTTCAGATGTTGCTCCCGGTTGGGAAGATTCTGATTGCTGTCATCGGTGTAGAGTTAAATTTGGAATGGTTCAACGTAAAGTGAGTTTTATATATTTGATTATTTTTTTTAAACAATATTATTAACGCAAGGTATACAAAATTAATATATCTGTCGATATGTTTTGTTTTTTATTAGCATCATTGTCGAGCTTGTGGACAAGTTTTTTGTGCACAATGTTCGTCACGCTCTTGTACATTACCAAAATTTGGTATTGAAAAACCTGTTCGTGTTTGTGAAGCTTGCTTTGAAAAATCACAAAAGTACATAATTAAATATAATATATAAAATAAACCTTGTTTTATTTTTAAGTCTTAAATTTATATAATTTTTATAGACCTCAAGCAAATAAAGGATCAGAAGAATTACCAATTGAATATCTTACTAGTTCTTTGGCTCAACAAAATCAAGTATTTTTTTTTCATTGTATTGTATTTTTATAGAAATTGGTTGAACAAGTAAATTTAGGAAACAGTAGTATTTCATTCTTTTATTTATAATTTAATAATAGTTATGAAATATTTTTCTTTAACAATTTACAAATATATTTATAAATTTTTTATTCTATGTCATATAGGATCTATTTTTTCTAATTAAATTGAAACAAATATTTTTATTTTTTAAAATTTATTTATTTAGTGCTGCATCAACTGCACAAAACAAAAAAAGCTAAATATTTTTACATACAAGTTATATTTAGTGTTTTAAGAAAATAAATTTTCAACTTCTAATTCATAAATTCAATAAACATTTGGTAACTTAATGTTTATCAATTTTTAAGAAATACATATAAAATAGAAGCTTTTAAGTTATAAATTATCAAGACGCTTTTTTTTTCTTTTTTTTTTTTTTTATGAAGACAAAATTGAATGTTTGGTTTGTATTTAAATTGTATTAATAATATTTCTATGTTTTAAATATAGGTAAATAAATAAATTAATACATTTGTAATTATTACTAATTATTATTTTATAACAGGTACCAGCATCTAATAGAAAAACTGAAGAAGAGCTTAGAGAAGACGAAGAGTTGCAATTGGCTTTAGCTTTATCCCAATCTGAAGCAGAACAACAAAAAGTAATTGTTTTTAATTTTTTAAATTTATTTAATTTTCAAATAATTAATATTAAAATGTATTGCATTGTTTTTATATAAATAAATAAATGTACCTATATAATTATATTTATCTGAAATTTTGTTCTAAAAATATAATAATTTTTTTTTGTTATTAGGTGCCTTTTATGAATTCAATTTTAACTCCTGCCACTCGATTATATACTACACCTCCAGCAGTAAGATTTTTAGTTTTTAATTGAATAATTTATAATTTACATAATCTACAATTTAGCAACAAATAGTAATATAATATTAAATTTATTTAATAGAAAGAAGAAAAGGTTGAAGTTGAAGAAGATCCAGAAATGGCACGTTATTTAAATCGTTCATACTGGGAGAATCGTACAGAACTGCAAACTAAGCCAGTACAATATAATTATGCTCCACCAAATGTATATTTTTATCATATTATAATCTATGTATAATATTATTGTATATGTATATTATTTATTAAATATTTCAGGCGAGTATTGTTCAATCACCAAGTACTGTAATTAGCCCAGCTGTAAAGAATGATGAATCTGAAGATTCCGAGGAAATGGAAATGTTCATTACTTCAGTAAAATCGCAATTAGAAATTTTCGTTAATCGTATTAAATCAAATTTAAGTCGAGGTAGAACAGTTATTAATGGTGGATCATTGGAGACATTTTACTCAAAGATTACTCCCATGCACCAAAAGTTATTACAATATATTCAACAACAAGATGAAAAAAGATGTACGTATTGACCAGTTATTTATTTAAGCTGAAGTTTAGGAAGTCGATAATCTAATGTGTTATCAAAATTTGTGTAGTGATTGTGGTGAACTAAAAGAATTAGTAATCTGAACGCCCGAGTATTAATGTGCAGAAGATCATTTTACCATAAGACATTATTAACTAAAATTTATAGTTTTATACCTTATAAAGGTTTCAAATTACCAATTGTATATATTTAGAAATTCTGTACTGTAGGGTTCAATCAATAGGTATCTATAATAATAATTAATTTATTAATGAATAATTTTTTCACAAAAAGAAAATATATTTGCTTTTTTGTTTTCTAAGAATTTAAAATTAAAGGTGGTATTTTATATTTTTAAAAGTTTATATTAAATTAAGATAGTTTATTTAAAATAATATATTATAATAATTAATATTTTACAAAATACTTTTTATATATAACATGTATAAATTGATTATTTTCTAGTTTTTCATATCCTTTTAATTTTTACTTATGTATATATTTAATTTTTGTTTTTTATCGTTACGTATACATTTTTATGGAAAATCTGGGATTGGTATGGAAAACATGTCTTGTTTTCTTGTTATAATTTGTTTATTATTATCTACAATATAAAAGTATAATTTTTCTTTGTAAAATTATGATACAATATTATTAAGTTACAATAATTATTGTAAAAATTTACTTTGGATCTTCCATATGTTTGAGATTTACCACAAACATAGGCCTAACTAAACTACTAGTTTGTTGGTTGACTACGATCACTGCGTAGATCATATTTATGAATAAGTATTATAATGACAAGCACCAACCTTAATTAATAACCATGGAATGAAATACAATTTTGAATGTTCAAATAATTAATGAGGATGTGTACCTAATTAAACAAATCCTTTTTTTTTATATAGTATTTTATGAAAGATTGCAAGATAAATTGGTTCAAGTTAAAGACACTCGTGCTGCATTGGACGCAATGAGAGATGATCATAAGGCTGCACTTCAACAAGAAGCTGCTTTTGCAGACCAGCAGAGGCAAATACAATTGGCAATGAAATTAGATGTATTGAGGCAAAGGAAACAGCAGTACCAACAAGTAATTTTTATTTTTAAATTTATTTAATATTAATATAATAATTGTTGTTTTATTGGTTGTTGTATAGTATCAACACCAAATGACCCTTCAACAAGTACAACAACAAGAGCAAGAAATGGCTATGAGGTTGGAACATCAAAGACAAAGCTATCTTAACAGTAGTATGTACGGCCCTAGTTCTTTACCAAGTGTGCCCACTGCACCTACTCCTTATATGTCACCTGGTTCTAGTAAGTAACATTATTTACATAATTACTATAAGAATTGCATAAAAGTATATTTTTTTTTTCATGTGAAAAAATGTATTATTTACTAATATCTCCAGTTGTGTATTGAAGATTTCTGTTTTTGAAATGTTGTTGTGCCTATTTGTAAATTATGTGTATATGTGAAATATTCAAAATTAGAATATGAATAAATATTTCAAATATTATATACTGTATACACGATACTTAAAATTTTACGTTAAATAATATATAATTTATTTTTATTTAAATAATCATAGGTAATTAGTACAATTTACAACATTTATACAAATTTGAGCTATTGGTGGTTTGATAATAACTAATATTTTTGTATTAGATTAGAATCAGAATATTAGATTTTATACTTAAACAGATACGTATAAAATTCAAAACAAAAAAAAAATGTATAATATTCACGTTTTAATGAGGAACTTTAACTTGAAATTTGAATATTACTTTTTTCCGTATTGGGTTAAGCCACATCTACACCAAAGAAATATATTTAATAAACATTTTAGTCATTTCGGGAAAATGTGAAACGAGAATAACAGTGATATTGATGCAGTTGCTTGCGTAATTTTGAGTTTGAAAACAAAAATCACTTGCAGATATCCTGTTCAATGTACCTACTTTTACTTCACAAAACCAATTCAGTTCTATATTCCTTATCATTCTACAGTCTACAGTTGCAATCATCCACTTCATAGGATGCTCCACAGTACCACAGGATAAAAGAATCAGAATGGACACTGATAAGAATTTACATGGGCAGTATAGGACGGCGTGAAAATCAGTCGCCATGTTTTCGAATGCGATTTTATCATTTTTTATACTGTGTTTATACGACAGATATAATCTGACATGCTGATATCACAGAATATTCTATGATAGTACTAATAGTGTCTATTATGGTATAAACTATTGAATATTCTGTGGTATAAATAATGATAAAATTGCATCCAAAAACATGACTGATTTACAGATTTCGGCTTAGTGTCCACCCCCTGACAGTACTAACAATAGTGTCTCTATTACCTTACAACTTTGCTCTTGACTATTATGTATTGATAATTTTAATTTACTTTTGTAAAAATATTTTATCTTAATTACTATCACACTTATCTCTGTTTTTCTATTCTTTTTTTTATGGTATAAAAATTCCTGCAAAAGAAGGTACCTAGGTACCTATTCGTCCTAGTCCTTTCTTTAATAAAGGAAAAATACAGTGCTAATGATTTAATGACCGATCTTAAATGTGATGACATTGATCTATGTGGAGAATTAAGGTTTAATATATATATACATATTTATATAATTATAATAAATGATAAATATATGCACATAAATAAATATAAAAATAAACATAAATATGTAAATTTTTATGTAAATATACCTACATAAAAATTATAATTTAATTTTATAAATATATATACCTATTTTTTTTTTTTTTTTTGGCTTATTCCAGGCCATTTAGACCCATCGCCGCTTCCACAAAGCCCCACCATGCCACTCTATATCTATATATATATACCTATATAAATTAGAATAAAATAACTGAACGGTGAAAACTGTGCGTGTTGTAGATTTGTACAAGTATGATTGGTTTGGATGTGTTGATACTTTGTCGCCGACTTTGTTTTTATAAACATGTCGCATTTTTCCCACGATAAATGGAAACATAAATTTGTTTGCAACATTGTCGCCGATACAATTGTTGGCGACAAATTTACAGAAGCATTTCTTATTTTTGTCGCACACATTGTCGGAAACACATGTTTACAATGAAGTTGCATTGGTGTGGGCGCGGTTTTATATATTTGAAATTGGCACTTTTAAATTTGATTTTACATTTTATTTCAACTGATATTATTTTTTTATTACTGTAAGGGCTGAAAATGTTGTTTCACATAAGTAAGTAGAGGAAAATGGTACAAGTGTTAATGTAACAGATTTTTATAATTCTGGATATTCTGTTTCTATGGAAAACATGAATTTTCCTAAAATCTTATATGCTTATTACTCAATACTTTATAAATTCTTTGTTTATTTTCAAACTTGGAATTAATTTAATTTATAATTATAAAAAAAATATGAAATTTAGCTTATGAAATTCATTATATTACTATATTCTCATCAGAAATTAACTGAGTAGATTATTAAAAAAATAGTAGTTTGTCATACTTATTTTATTTTTTAGATTCATTGATGTCTTCTCAAATGCAAGAAAATGGTATAAGGTATCCTCAGTCAACAGAACCAAGTCATTTTCAACATATTTCACAATCTCGAGGTAAAAAGTATTTTACTGGGTAAAGAAAATAAAAATAATATTGACTTTGTATATACACCGTAGGTTTTGTCGGAAGACACATGATTCCAAATCCAAATCCAATATCAATTAATCAACCAGTGAATTTACCGTCTAACGAGCCCAATAATTTGGCACAAGTCAACCAAAACATTCCACAACCTATTTACCAAAGTCAAATGGCACCCTTGACGAGCACAATCAATTCAGGGGTTCCTATAAATCCATCAATGAATTCTATGCATCAGCAGTCGCTTCCTGGCGTTGGCCCTCACACACAGTCTATATTGCCTGGTCATCAACAGGCTCAAATACCTAATATGGGACCACAACACTCCCTTCCAGTAGGACAGTCAATGATGTCAGGTCAGCATCAACAGCCAATGATGGGTCAGATGCCTTCCATGCCTTATAGTACACCTGTGTCTATGGGACAATATGGTCCACAGCCATTACCTAGTCAGCAAATCAACCCACAGCCGTCCGCTCCAAATCAAGTAGAACAACCCAAAGTTGAACAACCTCAGGTTGCAGAGTTAATCAGTTTTGATTGATTTTTTAAAATATATTGCATTCCAAATACACACACATTTTATCACATTTTTAACATATTTTATTGAAAATTAATATTATATTATTTTAACTTTGTGGGTATTTTATTAAATTGTTTATTATATACAAAATATAAATATTATAAACTAAAATATATATATATATATATATATATATGTATATATATAATATATAAATAGTGTATTACAAAATAAAACTTGTTAAACTACTAAACATAACTCACATACACCGTTACCGTACATGGTATACAGGGTTAATTGTTGGTTGTGTCTGGCAAAAATCATATTGGCAATAACATGGCAAAATTATTGTACAAACATTTATCATTAAAAAAGTTTTATTTTAGCTAAGCTTTTAGCCATAGTATGGTGTTCTTGTATATGGTGTTCGGTTATCCTCTTCTTTGATTTTTTGATAATAACTGTAGGTCACCCACCACATGAACACGTAAAGGCCTATAGGCAAAACAGAATATTGTTTTGATAAGTACTATTTATTTGGTCATATATTTAATTTAAAACTTACAAACACACAACATGCCGATTATTAGCACTGCAATACTAGTGATGTAGAATTCGTGTATTAAGAAGTCGATGCAGGTATATATCACAGATATGACTAGTCCGATACATAACATAATTGTTAGCACTATCCAGGGGAGCATTAATATTTTCTTTCTCTAAAATGATATTACAGTTATAAAATTTTTATTCTGTAAAGTGTTTTCAAATAGTTTTCTATTTACCATAAAAATACCGCATAAAAGCAGAGTTGATATGAATATTGTCATAAGCAGATTGATGATGACGATGATTTTCACTGAAAAAAAAAAAAATTAATACAGTTTTATAATGTTCTATATTGTTTATTAAATGGATAATGGTTAACACCCATTTTGTGAAATGGAACCTTGTTTTTTCTATAATGCACAATTAAAAATCTGAATAAATGTTCACAAAATTAACACCTATAGTCTGGAGCATGAATATTGTGGTGAAGAGTGACAGGTGTTATATATATATTTAGGTATTATAGTTGTAAACTAGGTATTATAGTAATAAACCATAGGTATTTAATTTGGGAACTTAATTCAGTTAAAAAACTCAACAGTTGCTAAAGGATCACAGATCAATTTTTGTGCTCCTGACTATTCATTGCATATTGCAGAACTTATTCCATCAATTAGATAATGGAATTATGTATTTTTTCTTTTTTAATAACATTTTTGTTTAACAAATAATTAAAACTGTATTATTAATTATTAGGTACTTAATAAAACAAAATTATTATTGATTTAAACGAGATTGAGAATTATATTATCGAAATTGGGAGGTAGGTAGTAAAGTGTATTTAATTCATAATATTATATAAATGTGGAATATGATGTAATCATGTATAGGTAACACATATAGCAAAATTTATATTATAATTTAAACTTTAAATGTATGAAATGTGTTTTAATTTTATGATTTCTTAAATTTTATTTGTTAGAATTATTTTTATAATTGAATGTTACAGTAAGTTAAGATAGATATTAGTTTTACAACTGCTAATCATTTTTCGGGTTGATAGACGTGTTTAGATCCATTTTCTTAATTTTTTTTATTGATTAAGTATATCCTTGATTACTTGATTAAGTATATCAATATCATACGACCAATATTGTTTGCAAAACATATGTATGATAATGTGAAAATTGAAAATTATTTGTAAAGTGTGTTAAGAGTGAAACACGTCGAGTTGGCGGCGACCGGTTTCCACCCCTCAATCTCACTATAGTCGAACAGCGCTACGTTGGCATACAGAGTGCCAATATTTATTGACTTTTGTCAATTATCATATACATATACAGTATACCATGTTATTTTTTGTAACGCTGTATAATTCAAACCTGCGTGTTTCACTTTTAACGCACGACAAGTATAGATCTTCTCCTAAGCCTCTTTTCTCCCAACTATTTGAGATCGGCCACCCTACTCTTCCACTTAACTATATCTTCCTCTTTACACCCGCCCATCTCGTATCACTATATATCCCCTACCTCTATTTTGGTCTTCCTCATCCCTGCTTTCCTTCAACAAACATTCCCTTTACTAATCTTACTGTCTCCTCATAACATATCTGAGCCATCTCAATCTATTCTCTCTATTTTTTTCTACTATTAAAGCTACTTCTATACTAATTTCTAATCTTATCTTCTCTAATCATTCCATTCATTCACCTATAATATTCATATCTCTACTACACTAATCCTCTATTATATCTTCCTATCTACTACTAATATTCTGATTCATACACCATTACAGGCCTTACCACTTTCAAACTTTCAAATCTTTCAAATTCATTCATCCACAATTAATTTTATGTTTATATACCTGTATCTTCCTTTAAAAACCACCATCCTTCCGTAGAATGGATTTATGGATCCTATATACCTACTTGAGCCCTTTTCATTCTCATTCAATTTTATTTGACTTAATATATATTTTGTTTTATTCCTACTAATCCTTAATCTTTTACCCTCAAGAGTTTTCCTCCACTCTTCAAGTCTACCACTCACTTAATCAGGATTCTCATCTACTACTACTATATCAAATACAAACAGCATGCACCATGGTATCTTACACTGTGTATTATTTGTTATTTCATTCATTAGCACGGAAAATAAGTAAGGTTTCAACTTTGGTGCACACCTACTCTGATACTAAAATCTTCAGTTTTTCAATACAAACTTGTACTCGCTTCTTTATATATGTCCTCAATTAAATTTACATAGGTACCTACATGTTTAATAATCTTTTCTTCTTTAATGCACACTTAATACCTCTAGGAACCCTTTCATACACTTTCTTTAGACCAATCAAAACCATACATAACTTTCTCTTCTTTTCTCTATACTTATCTACTATCTGTTTTAAGTATACAACATATTGACTCCATTGTTGGCCTCCCAGACAAATCTAATCCGATTTTTTGTAACAAATGTCTTACTCCTTGCCTTCTTCACTCTTATCTATTATTTTTTAACAAATTTTCATACCGTTTCTCATAACTTTTATTCTTTTATAGTTCCCACGTTCCTGTGCATCTCCTTTACTATTAAATATAGGTACCTACTACACAACTTCCTTCACGCTTCTGGAGTTATTCCTTCAACCAGTATAGGTAATCTTATTAAAGAACTTTGTCAAGATAATAGATACCTATATAATTATATGATTTTAATTGATCTGTTATATATTACAGAATATAAAATTTTAAATATTATATACCTATGTGTTGTATGAATTTTTATAATTTATACCATAAAAATCAAAAACATAAAAACAAAGTAATTTTATTAGGTACCTACATTACAAAATCTTAAAATAGGAATCTTAAATATGACAACATTATTTATTTTTTTACGGGGATGTCTGTACTCTGTATTGGACAAGTCTTGGCGAGGAAATTGTTTCTAGATTTTAATCTATTCCGAAGT
Source organism: Pemphigus obesinymphae (assembly GCA_025469235.1). Classification (NCBI taxonomy): domain Eukaryota; kingdom Metazoa; phylum Arthropoda; class Insecta; order Hemiptera; family Aphididae; genus Pemphigus; species Pemphigus obesinymphae. Next base: position 24,542 of record JAIPRL010000395.1, read on the forward strand.
GGGTATAAAAGTTGAAAAGAGCTGTGAAGATCTCACAGTTCACAGATTATACTATATAATAGGGGAATAAATATAAATTGAAATACAATTATAACTGGGTCATTTATAGATTATGGAGGGAAATAAATAGGAGGAAAAATTGAAATAAGTACCTATAATACTATAATCGTCGATTAAATATAATATAATAATATGGTAAATAGGTATTAAAACTGTGGGTAAGTATAGGTACCTACCATGGCAGATAACCGTGGTAGGTAGGTCCTACCTAACTAATTTATAGAAGACGAGCTTCCCTGGTACCCGTAAACCAACATTTTGAAATTTATTTATTTATTTTATTAGCATAACGGACGAAGTTCAATTGAACAATATTTAATAACAATAAGATAATTGTATGGCATATAATGCGTTACGATAAAAGGAAGAATTAAATTAAAAATATTATATAAATAGAACAATAACTTATGCACAGTTAATTTTAAAAAAAAGCGAGAAATCGGGATGGATAGGTATTCGCAGAGCGAGGAAGACGTACCACCATGGGGGCATTTAAAAGAAAATTGGATGTTAAGCGTGGAATGTGAAAGGGAGTACAAGACCGAGTGTGATGTGAAGGGACACGGAAATTTATAACTGAAAGTAGAGAAGGGGAATCAATTTGATTATAGATAAGTGTCTGGAAAGGAAGAGAATATTTGCCTGATGCCTTTGATTCGCAAGGCTAGAAAGGCCTAACGCAAGAAGACAGAAGTATAATGACCGCGAGGGGGACAAGGAATGTCGAGTCGGAAAGTGACCACGGGAAGGAATTTCCTCTGGACCCGTTCGATCATGTTGCTAGCAACAGATGTATTGGGATCACCCAGAGAACAGAGCCGTACTCAAAAATGGGGCGAATAAGCGAACGATAAAGGGATTTAAGAGGAGTTTGAAGGCGAAAATCTTGGGGATGTACGGCTAACGAAGCCGAGGAGTTCAATATGAAGCAAAGGGCAGAGATTTTTTGTGAGAGTAAACCCAAGGTCACGAATGGAGTTACCGACGGATTTAATTGGAATAGCATTAATAGAATAAAGGAAAGTGATGGAGGAATGGAGTCGGGAAAAAGTCATAACTGATCATTTCTGGATGTTTAGAGACAGGTCGAGAGATTCTCCCCAGGTTATCAATCGGTCAAGATCAGCCTGCAACAGAAGACAGTCAGAGAGGCAGTTTATACGGACCAAATTAGATGCACCAATTTCATTTTTTTGTAATGATGATTTGTAACTTTGGAAATTTGTCCTTTAAGTCGTTGTAATGTTCCCATATCTCATTAGGTCTTAATTCATAGGCTGTATGTATAATGACTCGATACAACTCTCAGTCCACCTCTTTCGTTGACTTTCGTTTCCTTTTTCAAGTACACCTCCAAGTTTATACATTTTGTTTTGTACTGTTAAACATGTAAGAATGTTTTGAAGTTTCCAACAAAGTTTTGTTTTACTTCCCCACATGGTATATGGTTAGGATATTTGGAAAACTTGTAGAAGTAATAGGTACCTAGTACCTACTCACAATATAATATCTTAAACACCTCAGTTTTGGATGAAAAATGAATTTATTTTTGATTGTAATTCAATTTTTCTGTCAATAGCATTTAACAAAATAATTATTGAATGCTATTACCTACCTATCTAGTAATTTAATAACTTAACCAGAAAATCCAATTTTGAATTTGGGTGCTGGAACTATGTCGTTCTGCCACACCTAAAATTAAAAAACTAATCATTTTCAAATGGAAAAATTGAATTGCAATCAAAAGTAAATTCAAATTAAAAATTTTTCATGCAGAACTGAGGTAGCTATGTAATACAAGTTTTCCCAATATCCTAACTGTACCACGTGAGGAAGTCAAACAAAATTTTCTTGGAGTTACGTGTTGGAAACTTTAGAACATTCCGACATGTTAAAAATAACATTTATAAACTTATAGAGAGGTACTTTAGTTTGAAAAGGACAAAAGAGGTGGGCTGAGAGTTGTATCAGGTCATGCGTTAAGACCTAATGAGATATGGAATTCTAAATAAATTGTGGTCACAGATTATTACAAATAAGTTACGAAAAAATGAAATTAGTTGAAAGTCGATAGGACAATTATTTAACTTTTTGGGAATCAGGACGACGTCGTTCCAGCACCCGAACTGAAAATTGAATTTATTATTGGTTAAATAATGAAGTTAAATTTCAAAATTTTCGATATAAATCATTACAAATGATTTACTGAAAAATGACGTGATTGGTCTGAAGTGTCGATGGGACGATAAATATAAATAAATATAGGTAAATATATATATTTAACTTATCGGGTGCCAAGACGCCATTTCAGATTTCCAGCAACCGAACTCAAATTTTAGTGAAGGTATTAGGTTACAAATCATAAGTTTGAAAAAAAAAAAAATGTAATTTAGTTCAATTTCAAAATGTTGACTTACTGGTGTAGGGAGACTAATTACCTCTCTGTGGGTAGCACAAGTCTGCACAGATCGTGGTGGTTTTATTATGATCCGGACCGGTTTTAAAATGAATGTACTTACCATGGTTGAAATATACCAGGTTATTGCAAATTACCAAATCGTTATCAAATATAAATAAAATGGCGGGCGTAAGGGTGCACCATAGAAAACTTTACTGTTCTGTATTATCATTGATAATTTTGTA
>JAIPRL010000395.1:27344-80853 GCA_025469235.1 Pemphigus obesinymphae
ACTCTGCATATGTAAATTCGATCGGACTTATTCGTTCTATAATGTGATAACATAATAATAATATGACGATATAGTCGGATTTATAATGGAAGGACTGAGGACGGGGGAAATGTTAAATGCGCCGACGCCCGACGGTGACACGTTTTGAAATTTCAAAAAAGTTCAAAGCCGCGGGCTGTGCTACAGTGTACTCAAATACTTATAATTAATACACACTCTATCTATATTTATACCTATCGATATTGTGTTCTTTGTACAAACACAAATTTTAAAAAAAAAAAACAATAACGCTAAAAAAGTATTGTCCGGTAAAGTATATTTATACAAACAGTATAACATGATTATTTTCTCACTACTATAATAATATTATAAATGTAACGTAAAAAATATAATCATTACCTACTAATAATATTTTATTTGTATTAATATATATATATATATATATGTAGGTAATGGAAAAATAATAATATAATAATATTATTATCATTAAAAATTTGCCATCTGGGGTACGACCGTTGTATTAAATTTTCAATAATTAGGTACGATTTTTATGACATAAAAATCTCATAACCTTTAATTGGTAAACGTTTTTGATGTGTATATAATATATATATATATATAGGGATATGCAAGTATGCAACGTAAAATTTTAGGGGCGTAGTAAAATAAATATTAGCCAACGTTACATTAGTATATTAACGTTTCATAACGTTCGGGTTAGCTAACCCTTTTTGTAGTTATACCTTATCAATACTACTTTATGGAAAGATTATATTATCAATAAACGGTAATAAATCACTCCTCCTCTCCACGGCGGTTTTTCAACTGTCAACCTTGTAAAACAGTGACTTTTCTAAAAGTCATTCGAGTTGTGTACGTGTACGTATATTATATTATAGACGTAACTTCAATCAAATACAATAAATGAGAATACGGGAAACTCGTAAGGTTTGTCAGAGACACTGTGTCGATCAATTTCACTAGTGGTTGCCTATTCATCCCCTTAAAATAATTTGATAAGTGATAACAAAAGTGAAAACAGTGGTGGCATATTTAAATTGTAATGAACTATTATTTTAATATTACATTAATAACACATTTAATTTTTATCATAGATATTAGTAGGTGTATATATAATTTATAGTATTTGCTTCAATAATATATTATAATCAACAGTATCTGTTCTGGGGGGGGGGTTTAGTACCCCTGGACCCTCGCCCCCCCCGTAAATAAGTTACTTGGTATAACATTTTCTTCTTGGAATGTTTGAATTCTGGCGTATATTTTTATTAATATATAATATGGTACTTGATCTTCGAATAAACAATGTTTTCATCGTTACACCAGAATTCAAACATTTGTTTATTCGAAGATTATATGTATAGGTATATTAATAAATAATCAGTTATACGCATATACCGTGTATTTAATACGAGTATGAAGCCGATTTTTGCACAGACGATGACGCAATATAGCTAACAATATAATAATATATATTGTACAATCTATCATGAGTAAATTATCTTCGTGTGGATACGATGCGTAAGCGTTATAAAATTTGTACTATATATACGAATACGAACGGAATGTGCTGTATGTCGAATACGGGCGTACATAAATATTTACCATAAAATCGCGAGTTTTCTGCGAGCGTTAAAATTCAATGTCAACTATTTTTATATTTTCAACAGCCCGAAAAAAGTATTTTACCATCCGGAAACGCTTAGGTATTACATCGTTATATTTTATCGCAAGTTTCATGTATACCATAAATACGTTACATTTTTCACCGTTCAATTTACACTTAAAATCACCTAAAATTATTGTTTTCATAATAAAATCGATCACGCAAGTACTTATTACATTTTGAAAAAATCATCAAGCCAGGTGTGATGAATCGGTTAAAATTTTTTTTTTTTTCAGATATACATATTATTATGTAATAGTTTTGTTTTTTTAGGCAAGCGTGCTTCAAAAGTTTTGGATGTCGGGAAAATTGCTTCATAGAATGAATACATCTTATTATAAAGATAATATTTTAGAAAAATGATTTTAGATTGTTTCAATAATTTGATCTGTAGGTACATACCTACATATTTTATAGATACTGTTATTCAGAAAATATTAATTTCATTTTGACAATATCACTGATTATAATCTATTACAGTGTAATAGAGACATGATATACAAATAATTATTATATGCGTAGGTATATCGATAGTAGATACGGTGAATTATACAATTTTCACGTGCTCCAAAAGTGTGATTTTCGAAGTATGAATTTTTTCCATGGGTATGATGAGTAAAAAATGTTTAAATTAAAAATGATACTCTTTAATCAATCATAACTCTGGGATAAATTCATATTTTGAAAATAAGCCTAAAGAGTCTAAAGAAGTGATGCTAAGGATTCTTTGAATTTTTATCGATTTCAAATCGTTATAGGTACTCTAGTTTTCAAAATCTCCTCAGTCCAAAAATTATACTTTTCAACATTAAAAAAAAAAATTAATTTGCCACTATATTTTACAAATCAACTTGTTCGTACAAGTTGCGAGAATAATTATGAGGAGGAGAAGTGCGAGAGCTCACATGTACTAATTTAACTTTTTAAGTTAATAAACTCCTAATATGCCGTTTTCTATCATGTGTAATGAATTGCCTATATAATACTCCTTAGAAATTTACTCATTGAATTATATCTACCACCACTTAAATATTCTTAACGATCATTTAAAAAAATACCATAAATGTGCATGATATTGTTTATAAACATTTTTATACATTATATTATTGTAAAAAAGCTTTAAAAAAAGTGTGGGTATGTATTTAAATATAGATATGGAATAATTTTTACTTAATATATTTTATTTAAAATACTTTTTAAATATTTAAATATTAATATATTAAGGATTTATATATACCAACTTACTTTAATTCTTATATATTTCGAAAAAATCATAATATTATGATTTTATAACAACAAGTTATATAAGTATTAAGTTGTAATCCATTTGAGAATTAAAATTTTTTTTTTCAAAGAGCAGATGATTTTCAAGCTTAGTATATAAAGAGACCAACGGTAATTAAGCCTTTTGGAAATATTAATTAAAAAACATTTGGTAGGTATAAAAACTTTTTGTTTATTTTGAGTAGACAGTTTGATTGTTGTACCTATTGTATTGTTAGTATTGTGATTAAGTATATTATATACTGACACGGGAATGGCCACTAATACTTATTAATTACTTTTAAAATGCATTTTTTTTTTCAATTTTAGACCTTCGTTTGTTCTAAAATGTCTTAAAAGTTGCTTATACGGAACTCCTTAGAAATCATTTGTGTGACGTCCTCTTTAAAATGTATTTAAAATATGTTTCATAGTAATAGTTTTTTGATGTAATTATTTAAAAAGTATTCTGAATATTCAATATACTTTTATTCATGTCTCAAATATTTTACAAGTCTGGAAGTCAAGGCACATTCGTTTAAAATTCTAATAGTAAGATACTCAAATTTTACTTCTTCAAAACATAACGTCAGTAAGGAGGAAGAGTTTGTGATAGATATACCCTCCTTAATCGCATTTTTAAGTATTTGAGAGAAGTGGGACTATGGGTATTATACATTCAGTCGTTTGAGATATATTTTTTAGGTGTTTATATGGGTACCTAATACGGTTGGGCAAAGGTAATGAAAACATTTACTAGATAAAGTTAAGTTTATTAGAACAGTTTTTAAATAATTACAAGTTAAAAGTTGACGAACTAATGACTTAATTATTTAAATTAAAAGTCAATACCAGATTTTAGATAACTTAATTCAGTTAATCCAAAAGTTAATAAGTTTAATTATTAATTTTTTAAGTATACAAATTACCTTTTTTATTTAAAATTATAAAATATAATAGTTAATTTAGACAAAAACAGATAGGTAAATAGTTCGATATATGAATTATGAATAATACATTATTAAATCTAGTATTCAAATAATAACAATTTTTTGTTTATTTTATTTAACTAAATGCGAATTCTGTATGAAAAACAAAAATAGAATAACTGCTAATTTTTGTAGAGGTGATGGTATTAAAAATAATATCGCCGTTTTGCGTTTATCACAACTTACTATATATTATTATTATTTATTATGAATATTCAAAGTCCAACGAAATATTATATCGAAATTAAATTTTTAGTAGTTACTTATTAGTAAACGATAAGTACGTATAGGTACGGCTATACCTATTCATAAATATACCATAATGTACGATACGCTATAATAATATAATATAACATACAGGTAATGTATAATTATGTACATTAGGTATGTATAGAAAACTTAAAATTTTAATATATAAATAAGCTTGTTATTATAAATATTAAAAAAATGTATTAACTTACTTAACTTTGTATAAAAAATATTAACTAGATAATAACTTATTTACAGATCTTAACTACATAATGTGATAAATTTACAGTTTACAAAATTAACTACCTAGTTTTTATAAGTTTACACTATAACTTAACTTTAACTTATTAACTAGTTGATGCCCATCCTTGGTACCTAATATAATACAAGTGTGTATATATATATTTGGGATTTGAAGTAATTTTCGTATTCGAAAACGTTCTGAGTGTTCTAACTGAAATTTGTGACTAGAAAATTTAAGTATAAAAATTAATTTGTTTTTAAATAATTTCTAGATATGGTATGTAGATTGAAGGTCGTTGATATTTAAATGAATAATATTATATTTTTCGATTAACTATTATATTCAAATTTCAAGTTTTAATATTTAATAATAAAAATATAAATTCCATTAAAATGAATCCAATAGTATTATCATTTATTAGTGTAATTTGTAAAACATAAGAAAGTCCTGATAATTAAAACTTCAAATATTCTTAAAAATATAATTACTTTTGTCTCTCACAGATTTTTCCACTTTAATAAATATAATATTAGGATACCTATTCGTCTTACTGTTGATTATATAGATACGTATTTTTTTAAATATTTATATTTATATACTCAAGGATCTACCAGTTATATTCTATAGGACACAGGAACATAAAATATAAAGTTTTCTGAAAATATGGACGAAAGCTGGTCAACTAGATCCCCGACTTATTCTGTGGTGGGTAATGGCCTGCAATGGGTATGATAAAAAATAACTTACAGCGCATTCTCTTGGTAGTTCCACGGTTTTGTTTATTATATTTTCATAAGTGATTATATTATAAACTCACAGAAAATTAAATCCCTGTATAATCATTGTAGTGAATTAGATCTCTTTTTCGTTAGGTCAACTAGATCCCTATGTCGAGTAAATCTCTTTTTGTTGGGTTAGTTAGATCTACAAAATATAAGGGGATCTAGTTGACCGTTTACCAAAATGTGTAATAGATTAAAATAAAAGGGTTGTATAGACGTTTTAAAATAATCTTAAAACGTGTAGGTACAATAATTATTGTTGTCGGGATACGCGTCGTGTTGGACGGTTAGAGTCAGGATAAGTAGTTTTTGACTAAAAACACGGTGGTGTGGAGATTAGTGGCGCAACTAGAGTTCAAATCTTGGGGATGCTACTATTATGAATCGCTTATAATGACGTTGGAGGCTCTTCCCCCCCCCCCACACCACCAAAACAACATTACATATTGCCAATATTTAGATTATACGATTATTATATTTACAATACCATTTTTGGAAAAAAATGTAACTTATTTTATTACTTATAATATTTTCTTATGTTTTTTTTTTAAATTTAAAGAGTCAAACATAATCTCTATCGGTATTAGCGAATGTGTTCAAGATTTCGTCTGGAACAATGTCATTAGCAAAGTCTCTATCAATATTTATTATACTTAAATTAGTAAAGCGCCAGCTATGTAACATGTTGAAAAAAAATAACTGATGGTAAAATCTTAAAATGATAGCTGATATTTGAAATTAGAATGACGTGGAACTTGAGGGTGCTTCAGCACCCCCGTAGTTGCGCCACTGGTGGAGATTTAATAATATTATGGACATGTACCTATTGTGGTATTTGGTCAGGTAATCGAAAACGTTTTATTGCGATGAAAATAAACGTTGTTTTAAGAAATTCAACGAATTTGTATTCATATAAATAATAATCATTGGTATAATAATATATGCTATGCTCTGAACCGTTGGTGCATCGCGGCCGAAATATTATATGGACATTTCCACCATCCTACACTGTTAAAATGTAAGTATATGTGCCAAGGAAAATTATTAATAATATAAATCTGACGGTTGACCTCCGTTACAATATAGAATCGTAATATTCGGTTCCAGAAATCATGGTATCCGCCGTGTCGTAAATTCGCTTAAAATTTATATTATTTATGGATCGAGTACACGTCATATAATAAAGAGCGCCTGTATAATATTGTAGTGAAATGTGTTTGATTTTTAACATCGAGTGTTCCCGTTCTATATACATTATCGTATACAACATTTAGGCAGGCATACATTTATTATTATAATGTTATATAAATATAGACACACTAAGTATACGTCGCTATAAAGCATAATATAATAACATATTAGATAAATTATATTGTATCGTACATCTGTTTTCCTATATTGGTCCTGTTGTTTTATTCGTAATTCGTAAATGGAATGATTTTTTTTTTTTTTTTTTATATTTTATACGAGTATAACGCCGACTATATAATATATAATATAAGGTATAACCGCACTTTTGTTCGGTAAATTTTCGTGTTCATCGATATTTATATTTATAACCGATTATAATGTATAATTCGAAGTAGGTATAAGGTATATTAATAAATATGGCTTTTTTTGCGAAAAAAAAATAAAAATATTTTCTATTCCTTATTTTGTCCTTTAAATATTCAGCAATTTGTATATTATACGCATATTTAGTTATGCATTCCGAATATATTTCTGAACGTTTTAACGTAGCAAACCCGAATGTATTTAACTATTTTCACTATACGGTAGCTCATATTATTTACTAACATTGAAAGTTATAATATGACGACTGGCGCATATGGTGGAAGAGTGGGGCGCATAATTATACGTTTATATACAGCTCGCACTGTTCCCGTCAGCCAAACTTTTAATATTATATTATTATCAAAATACACACTTATCTGTCCAGTACCTATCTCAATTTAATATTAAAAATCTATCCGAGTATTAATTAGTATATTAGTAGGTTTTATATTATCTATATACAATATACATTTAAAAAAAGAGCTGCAATTAAATAATGGGTATTCAATTTTATATTGGTATTTTAGTTTTAAGCAAAAGAAAAATTAAAACGATTATTTTTAGTATTTATATAAGAAATTCCAAAATTAATCATTTTTTTTTTTTTTTGTAATCGCAGATAGGAGGGGTTAAAAACCATACATAACCCCCTCCGAAAATACCTGTGCGTTTCTGTTTACATATTATAATACTACGTACTCGTATTTACTTATACTATAGGCTCATACGTACGCATATTTGACATGCTTACTATGCTTAATATAATACTGATATTGTAATAGTTTCGGAGTAACTAGCAGAGTAGGTATCGAAATTCGTACTTAGTAAAGTATGCGGACACATATAAACAAAAAAACGTGCTACAACGCGTGTACACTATGTGGGCGCACATTCGTTTAACAAAAAAACAATACACACCAACGTTCAATATTTATATGTGTTGAACTTTGAAATTTAAACATACCTTAATTTTTTTACAACACATTTATCGTGATAAAATTAAAAGTAGAGAAAGACGAAGAAATGAAACTTCAAACCTAAGAGGACTACGTAGCACCAGCATTTACTGTCTCCGTATGACCAACTGATAATATACAAAATTTACATTCTTATCAGAACTTCGTAAATTTTTTTTGAGAAATCTTAATTCTTAGAGAAATATATCTATTTAAATTATTGGAATATAAAAATAGTCGTATCTTTTTATAAAATTCAATTTTCAAACTCCAATAATTTATATAAATATATTTCTTTATAAAATTAAAATTTCGAAAAAAGACTGCTATATTATAGATAATGTTCTTGTCTATAAATTTGGTAATAGGTAAATTTACCCTAATATTAGAATTGACGAAGTCAACAATGTCAACAATGCTGGACGTACATTTCGTATATTATTAGATGGTTAGACGGAGATAGCAAATACAGATGTTACGTTCTTTTAAAGAGATCCCATCTACGTATAGAGATAACTTTTTGAGTTTGTCTTAAATTTTGTAATAATTATAGAACTGTGAATATATATGTGTAATAAAATGCACTATCTGTATTTTAAATTGTAACGATCCAAAAAATGCAGTTAAAATCTTAAAATATATACATAGATACATTGAAAATAAAAAAATAAAAATTTTAATTAATTAACAAGGTAACAACTTTTAATAAAATATATATAATCAATAATATAAAAACGGTCAAGAAATTATAATTATAAGATGATATCATGTGGGTCCGTTTTTAAGGGGCCTTAAAGTAGGTGCGATCTTAAGGACATTTTAATAGAAATAATATAATTATATATAAAAATTTAAAAATATTTAAATGCATTTAAAAAATAAATTATAAGTGTCTCATGCTTGATGGTAGTATCAATTTTATTTTAAGTACTTATATAGTTCCACATTTCTCATTTTTAGATTTTGAGTGGAGCGAAGAATCTATTGCAGGTTTTACAATTTATTATGTTTATTTATTTTTTTTCATTTTCTTGGAAACAACGTTTTAGATAGAAGACTAAGGCATTTTGGAACAAAAAAATTTTTGATGGCAAATTCGTTCTAGATGTTCTAGATCTATGGCATTTTTTAGAAGTAATCTTTTGATTTTCCTAGTGATTTTCTTACGCGTAAAGAAAACCCATATTCTATATCGGGAAATTTTTGTACAGTTTGCCATAATTACTATATACTAGATACTAAAATAATATATGTAATATTGTGATGTCATAAAATTCAAAAAAATATTTATTTTTTGACATTAATAGTGATATTTATTATTACACCGAGCTCCGCTCAAAATATAAAGATAATGAGCAATATTATCATTGCTTTAAAGTGTAATATATCCACTAGCAGTATCCTATCAGACGATCAAAGTGCTTCCACTTTTTACTTGTTGCCTTTTTATTTACTTGAAAATATTGTGGAGAAATGTAATAATAAATAAATTATATAGAACAATATTATCTAGTGCCTTATACATATACATATGTATTAATTTTCCGGTGTGTAAATTTAAAAACATTTTTTTGATTTTTTTAAGTAACTTTGATACCATAGAAAAATTAATATATTGGTTAGATACATATATAGAGTACTAGATAATTCTTTTCATTTATTATTTATTTTTGGTTTTGTATTTCTAAGATGTTTGTAAATTAATTATACAAATGAGAAATGTTAATGAAAGTTTTTTATTGAAAATTTGTAGTTTCAACATCCTTCTAAATTAATTTGTAATAATATTGATTTAACAATTTTAATTTTAATAAACACATTTTAAAAATAAATCTAATAAACTTGTTAAATCAATATTCTTATTGATTATCTATAATATTTTTAACATTATCGTAAGCACAGCAAAAATTGTTTAATATGTCATTGGACAACACAGGACAAATGAGGTTAATGAGAGATGGAAAATGCTTAATGACTCATGTTTTTGTTTTATGACGACTGACGAGGCGATACCAGTTTTTCCGTTTGGGAATTGAGCGATTAAAGGTACAGTTGATATACCACATTGTAGTAAGTAACATAAACATTTAAACACGTCATCTTGCAGGTGTATGTTGATATATGACAAAAAAAAAAAAAAAATTAAAATAGATTTACAAAATTTATCAAAAATAAAGTTTTACTTAAAAATGGAATATTTAAAAGTATTTATAATGTTATATGATGTTTATATGTATACCTACCTAATATTATTTGTCAGAAGACAAATTTTGTCGGTCGACCATATTTCCTATGTTGTCCAAGAAAGAAAACTCGATTAAATGGAGAAAATTGAATATAAAGGCGTGATTCACAGAAATGAGACATTGATCAAGGGTAACCATTTTATTTTTGAAAAATTCAATGTAAACTATAATACTTATAATAAAATGAAAATCCATAAGTACTCAAATTATAAATATAATACTTATACACTGTTATTGTAATTATATTTCGAAAAGTAGAAAATGTTATACAATTCTATACAATGAACATTTAAAGTTTGCCCTATCAGACAATTTTAAGCTTACAATTATACCAGCTAATATCATTAGATTAATTTAAATACAATTTGTAGTTTCGAATGTTATTATATCTACACTCAAAATTCTCGAAAAACAATGTCTGAATTTTTTTTTAAATATCTGTCTAAAACTAAAAAACAAAATAGTTTCAGATACAATGATTTGTTAATAATTTTAAATTTCAGATTAGATATTAGTAATATAGGTACATAGGTAAAATAGTAATATAAAAGTAATATAATATAATATAATAATACTATTATACAATAGTAAAATACCTGTCCGAGAGATTTCCTCGCTATTTAAGATTTAACAAATCACAAAATATTAATATTGAATTATTTAATATCTACAATTATATTATATTATTCAATATCTTAATAGTTAAAAAAAAACCAAGAGGTTATTTGCTTTTATTTGTTCACCCTGTGGATGTCCTTGATATTAATTGTTTTACTATTCTTCTAATAAAATGATAAATTATCAATTATACTTGTCATATAAATTATAATCAATTATAATCTTCACGATAAAACAATTAATAATAAAAACCAAATTTAAACATGATTTAGCTATAAATATGATTAACAATATATTATATACCTATACAATAATTATCTTTAGTATAGGCATGTAATTAGATAAATATTTTAAAAATTAGGCCGACCAAAAATAAGAAAATATAAAATAATATGCTAAATTGTCATAAATAATTTTCCATTACTATTATTTATTACCTATATTATAATTGAAATTTGTGAGTGATTTCATTTTAAATTTAAAAACTATCTAGGTATACGTACATTGCTTTAAGGCTTAAATTTCTTTTGCTTTTTGAAAATGGTTTTTAAATAACTTCAATCACACTTTAATATTGGTAATTTTAATCTACGCGTTTTATCTTACCTAAGTCTTCTATAATATGTGCAGTATAAATAATATAATATATAGACCTCCTAGGCCCTAGGGTTGAAGTTTCAGGATAATATTTTTACTGGAGATTATAGAAATTTGGAGTTAACAAACTTGGCGCTCCCATCAGAAAAGTTTAAAAACTACGTATTATGTACTCAGCATATAACTATATAGTAAAAAAAAAATAACTATAATAGATACTTAGGTACTCTATCCAAAAAATCAATATGTATTACCTGAAAGTAATACAAGTAATAAACTATTATAACGAACTGTACACGTAATATACGTATTGCCTACAGGTTAAAAATATCTCTCATAATGTCTTCTTTTCCTCCTTTAAATATTTTTATTATCATTAAAACCATTACTGTAATGACTACATTTTACTGTTTTCTATTGATAATGATGACGACGCATTAAACGATTTCTCGTTGTACCCTATGGGAAACGTCATTGTATAAATACCTATTTAAGTACACCTACCTATGCATAATCATATTTATAATATAATACATTATATACAATTACAATATACACAATATATATTGTTAAATACTTAAGTATAATGATTAATGTATCATATAAATACTATATATACAAATATAGTTAGTAATTTGCAGTTAACACTAATCACTAATCAGTAATAGTATAATCGACCATGCATAGTATAGTAGGTATACTGTCCACCTAAAACACTAATTTTTGTTTAGTTTACTTGTCTAGATTTTTTTTTATTTGAAATGATTATAAAATAAAATAAAAATCTAATTTTTAATGATTTTCATTCGATTATTTGTTAATATCCTAAAAATAATAGGTTGTTTAAAAAAAAAAAAAAAAATTGTCGGTATATTCCGATGTAGAATATTTTTCTATTTGAAAAATGTTGATTTTTAAATATCGAGTATTGAACTACCAACTAAAAGTTTATTATTTATAAGAATTTAAAGTTTTATAGAAGCTATGTATGAGCGAATATAAGTATAGGCATATTTTTATATAATTTTTTAGCCCCTTATTGCACCATTCTTCTAAATTGTAATCTTCTTCTCCTTCTTCTTAGCCTTTTCTCCCAACTATTTAGGGTCGGCCACCCTAGTCCTAGACTTCCACTTAACTCGTATTTCTCGCATCTTTTTCACTTACACCCCTACCTTCCTCATATCACTCGCCATCACATCCTCACCTCTTTTTCGCTCTTCCTCTCCCCCTCTTTTCATCAAAATACATTTCCTTTACTAATCTTACTGCCTCAGTCTCTTTCCTTCTTAATACATTGACCGAGCTTTCTCAATTTATTCTCCCTCATTTTTTCAACTATCGAAGCTACTCCTATCTTATTTTATATATTATACTCATTTCTTATTTTGTCCTCTCTAGTCACTCCATTCATTCACCTTAACATTTTCATCTATACTACACTCATTATCTGTTCTATCTTCCGATCTATTGCTCAACATTCTGTTCCATACATAATTGTAGGTCTCACCAGTAGAGTAACTAAACATTTGGGGCGCCGGGACAGTGTTATGTTTTAGGCCCATGTTATTGTGCTCCTGGCCTCCCTGAAATTTTGGAATATATCAGTAAAGAATAAAGATTAATACAATTATAATGGTTCATTGATATAACTTCGTATTATTTGTACATAATATAAACTATTATAAAATTAATACTTATAAGAAGTTGTTTTGAGCATTTTATTGAGAAAATATAATTATTTAAAAAAATTTCAATATTTTTGTATATACAAATATTTACTTTAGGAGCCCGGGGAGTTGCTCCGTCCTGCCAATCACGTAGTTATGCCACTGGATCTCGCCACTCTCTTATAAAATTTATCTTTTAACCTAATAGGGATTACAGTATTCACATACATATTATGAATGAAAAAGTCTGGGGTGGAGATACACTGCTCGTCGGGTAGGATACTGGTGGTGGATGTATTTCATTTGAAAGCAATGATAAATCATTTATTTTTATAAAACGATTTTATTTATCTTTATTTCAAAATTTTACTTGACTTGGTGTACCCAAAACAGTATGTATATCCAAATATAAAAATAAATAATTATTAATTAAAAATAATAAACAATTAAATATATTCTGGATGTGATATAATAGATGCGTACCAATATTTAAAAAAATTTAATTACTAATAGGTATTATAAGTAAATTAATTACACTTTAAATTTAAAAACTTATTTATAAACATAAAAATGTGACTGGAACATCGTATGTTAAATTAATATAATAATATTATTGTACCTACAAAATGAACTACCGAAATTTGAAACGTATTCGTTTTGGAATAATTACATTTTATTAATTATGCTTATTTCAAAGAATTAAATGAATGAATAACTAAGTATAATATATATATATATAAGAAATACAAAAATACACACACACACACACACACACACACACACACACACACACATATGTATATATATATGTACATATTATTATTTATTATACTATTTGTGTAACTGTTCGAATTTTGAATGTACGCGTAGAGTATACATAATATAATATCCATTTGTGTAAATATTTAAATATTAAATTTAAAAAAACCGCAGTCAGTAGGTGGTGGAAGTACTATATTCATAGGATACAATACTGGTGGTAGATGCATTACATTTGAAAGCAATGTTAAATCATTTCTTTCTATAAAACGTTTCTGAGCGAAGTTTGGCATAGGTAGTATAATATTTTTTACAATTTTTTTTACGATTTTCCGTTTATTTTTTCTGTAGTTTTTCTTTACACTTAAAATGCTAATAAGAAAATTGAAAATTAACCTTTTTAAAATTCCAACTACAATAAATTTCGTATCAATTCGATTTTCACCCGAAAAATCCTACTCGACTCCTTCTATCCAAAAAGTGTATACCGTATACCTACTGCCAGTGCTTGGAACATTCACTTTAAAATTGAATTCGTTCACGTTCACGTTCAATACATAAAAAATTAACTCGTTCACGTTCATGTTCAAGTGTATTTAAAAGAAACACGTTCACAATCACTTGCTTTAGAAAAATAAACGCGTTCATCTGGTTCATTTTAATTAATCAGGTATTAATAAAATATACATTTTTCTTATATATACCTATATTAAAAAATTACCGATTCATAGAAACTATCGTTTTAATTTTATATCAAACCCAAGAAAATTGGACTTCTAAATATTATATTTAAATCTAATAAGGTTTATAGCGAAGTTTTAATATATTTTTAATTAATTTGAACGGCCTGAAAATCGTTCAAATTCCTTAAAAATATGAACGTCGTTCACGTTCACGTTTTATTTGACAGACACGAGTGACGTTGGCGTGTCGTTCACAATATATGAACGTTGTTCATTCCAAACACTGTATACAGCATACATAATACAACAAAACAAATCAAAGTTCGAAATGTTATAAAAATTATTGAAAAGTGGTCAAAAAGTTTTAAAATGATCACGATATCAATATATTAAAATAGTAAATATTTGGTGTATTTATCGAGTTTCTGGTATTATAATTTTCCAATTTAAAATAATTTTCGGTCATTTTTGATAGTTTTCTTTTACACTAAAGAAAACTTACTGAGAAATTTAAAAAATTACCTCTTTAAAGTACCAAATAATAAATATAGAATGAATTTTCTATCAGAAAACTTTCTATTCAAAAAATTCTGTAAAAAACGTGTGCACATAAATAAATATAAATTAATATATACCACGCTAATTATGGATAAGTTTATTTATACTTTCTAATTTATGAAAACTACTAGTGAAATAAAAATATTACCTTAATATAGTACTAACTATAGAACGAATTTACTATCAGAAATATTTTCACCATCAGAAAACTTTTATTTTTACTTTTATTTCTACCCGCAAAAGTATATACTAACCTATACCTACATACAGGAAAAACGCATCATTGCAATACCAATACATTCTTGGCTAAGTTTCTAAAATAAATTTGTAATATAATATTTATGTTAATTTATTGATTTATCATTATACATAATATGCTTATTGTTGAGAATTTATAGTAAACTAATACATTTGTTATTAAACATGTGTAGTACCTACTTATATAATGTATAGTGTATACTATATATTATACAATTTATAGTATATTACTACTCGTATAATATATTATATTATATCAATATTGATAATCTAATTTATATATATTTTAACAAAATTAAAATTTTTTTTTTTGAAAATGTTAAGTAGGATTTGAATATGTGTCGTTAAATGAATAATAATATATGCTCGACATTTTTTATAATAAGTATAGTTAGTCATATAAAATGTATATTATTATATAGTAGTTAGGTATACCTACTATATTAGTATTATTCAATGAGGTTAAATTTTCTAATGAATTTCATCATACAAATTGACTTTAAGTTTTACGTATGACAATTGCTGAGAATTTTTCTAATGTCGGATTCACATTCACAACTTTTAAACGTCAACTTTTGCCAAGAACTAATCATAAACGAGTATTTTTTAAAATACTCGACATCTTATCCTTATGCAAAATGTTTAATATTTTTTAAATTAAATTTGTCGTGAATTTTGTAAATTCCAAATAGATATAAAAAACGGGTGTAGAGCTGTGGGAAAATCTAGTTACTTCGAAATATTAATTTTTGAAAATGACAAATTAAAATTAATTAATTTTAATCATCAATTGGGTTTGCATAGAGATGTTTTAAATATCGAACATAATATAAAGACTGCAGAAATGACCAATTAGTGCAACATTGGTATGTACATAGGTACATAAAATATGTAAACAATGAACTACCTAGGTATTTGTATATATGGTTTAAATTTTATCTGAATACCTATTATTTTAGTTAATTACGCACTTCTATATAAACTCGGACTAATTCAAAAATTCAATATTTTATCAATTATTTTTTAGTTCAAGTATTTATAAAGTATATTATTTTAGTTTGATGCAAGTCAAGCGTACTTGAATTTTTCTTCTCATACTCTTCGTTGTAATATTTTTATTATTTTTAAATTTATATAATATATAGGAATATATGATAAAATAAATATTGGTGTGAAATTTTAGTACGATTCACTTCAATTTTAAAAATAGGAAAATTACAAGTTAATTTTCAAATAGTTAAGTATATAGTATATTAATATATAATATAGGTATTTAAATATTAAATGCATATCTATTATACTATATAACAAATATTCTGACAGAAAATTGTTGAAAATGTACTTTAAACTGATGAGTTAAGATAATAATATATGTGCATATTATAGGAGTATTCAATAAAGAAATAACTCAGAATATAATGTTAATACTTTTAAAATGTAATATATTATGCGATATAACAAAGTCCAGTTCAAATAAAAACAATTAATAGGATTTGTGATTTTTTTTTATCAAATTTTTATTTCAATCAACTACCTATAAACTATTATTATTCAGTAGTACCTATATCGACACGCTATAATTATAATAATTAGAAACTTAAATTAATGCTCTTTTTTATATAGATGTATTAAATTTGTTAAACCTACCTATACCTATAGTATTTATAATTATAATTTTAAAGTTAAAAGTTAATGTTATTATCTATATTCTACATTCTATAATATTGAAAATTTAAATACGCGTATATTTACTAAATATAAAATATGAAAATATATTACCCAAATTTATTAATATTCGTATAAAATGTTTGTCACACATTTGTGCAAAATTGTTATCGAGTATCACGGTTATGTTTATATAACATAATATACAATACGTGTAATATTTCCAATCATTTATCCAATCAATTAAAGATATTATGATATATTGTTTACTGTCTATATTATATAAAACATCGTAATTTGTATTTTATTATCTAGGTCATAAAAAACATTTTCCTCTGTTAACTGGAACAAGCTCGAACTATGGCCGTCGTGGTCACACACACCGATGTCGCGCACGACAGAGTGCCCTTTTAATGACGCGACTAATATTATATACATCTCGTCCTTGAACTTTAGGCGTGACCCAAACAACGGGGCTTTTGGTGCGAGTTAAATGACAAGTGATGAAGATTAATAACAATAAATATTACGTCATTAAAAAGTGGTTCGTGTTGGTGTAATAGATGTATTGTTTAAAATGAAAGTTCGATTTGTTTTTCAAAATCAACTTTTATATTGTTTTATTAAAACTTGATAAAATACTTAAAAACGATAGGTCTATATTATTAGTAAAAATGAAAAATGAAATGCTCTCCATGATGAATAATTTCAAAATAACACGATATACACCCAACATGTGGCTTAGTAATGCTTGGCCTGTGAAATATTTTATCATTATTCTAACAACTAGATTTTATATAACATGAAAAAAGGATAAAATCTTAAACGTACTTATTATTTATGTATTTTCGAAATAATTAGGTACAAATATAATGTAAGCAGTGTAAGCCTTTCAAAACCAATTTGAATATTACAATATAGGGTGAATACGGATATATAGGTATGTAGGATAGGTAGTTTAGATATAGGATAAATGCATCTGCATCAAGTTTGTACAAGTTAATGTTATAATATTTTTATTGAACCTATTAATTATAATAATAGTAGGTATATTAGATTGTGTAATTCTATTCTATAATGTTTTAGATCTTAGAGTACATATTATGATATTCTTGGTGAGAGAAAATAGTTAAAGTTTGTTAAAAATATGTTTTGGATCATCAAAAACCGGGGCCAACTTACGCCATTGATGCAGAATAGGTAAATATTTATTTTGATTGTAAGTTAGCGATAGTATCTATCTGGTAATAGTATACTATATTTATATATTATTATATATGTCATTAAAATTACATTATATTCAGAGTTTAGGTGACATTAATCCCCTTGCAAATTTTATGCATTTTCGTTTGGTCTTCCAAAAAAGTCATTGAAATTTTCACTTTTAGTTTAGTCTTTTGCTTTGTAACCATTGAAGTAATAAAAATAATTAGTGTTAAGATGGTATAGCCTTTTGTACATATTTTTAGAAACTTAAATAGACATATACTAACTTATATAGCTAAGTGATTTAGATATCCATTTCAATATTTCGTGATTTGGTTAAAAAAATTGTATTTTAGATTCAGCTGAGTTGAGAAAGGATAGGTCTTATAATGCTGTTTATAATTTTTTTTGTTATGTAAATAACTTTTCGGGTAAGTTGTATGATTTATTGTAATCTAACCCAGGAGTTTTGAGATAAAAAGCTTTTTGATAGACAATTAATTATAGTTGGCATTTGCTATTTTAAACATGTTATTTTTCAATTTTCTCAGTAGTTTCGTGAAGGAAAACTATCGAAAATAATGGAATTTTTTTATAAATTTGAAAATAATATGTAAAGATTTATTTTTATTTTAAATTTCAAACGCTTTCCAGTGCAGTGTTCGAGAACCGAAAGGATGGTGGACTAATTTCCACCACCTGTATCTGGACAGATTTATTCTTATTTTTAATTTACATATTTATATAGGTACCTACTTTTTCGTTTTTGAGCATATTTTATGAATTTAAAGTCACGATTCGATTATTTAGGAAATATTTTGGTGGTTTGTAGAACGAGATTTTTGTAAATGTTAAGAAAAATAAAAATCTTTATAATATAATATAATAACGTATTGTTTATTGATTAAAACATTAAATTAACGCAATCGCATGTGTTGGTCGATTGTAAATTCGATATAGGTACCTACATAAATGATTGTCACACAAACCGATTGCGTGAATTTCCGTATATTTCTGTTCGTTTTAAACCGAAACGCTAGATATGGTAAGAATATAATGGTAGAAGCACCGACGTATGTAATCATTTATTTATTATTTTAAGTTTTATATTAATTTAATGCTAAGGTACCTACCTACCTTGAAATTGAAGTAATGCAACAAAAAAAAAAAAGTTTAAATTTTGCTTGAAACCATTTAACCGTTTACTGCCATATATAATATATGTCACAGAAATTTATAATCAAAATGTACAATAATGATGATATTTTGGTGTTGAGTTACTTGTAGAATTATTTATAAATATAAATAAATACCCAGTTTCTACAAAAAGAATTTGTTTTTATTTAACAAATACGTATTTCGAAAACAATGTTCTCATCTTTAGTGTTAAACAACTACTGAGTAGTTGAGTAGTTGTTTAACACTGAAGATGAGAACATTGTTTTCGAAATACGTATTTGTTAAATAAAAACAAATTCTTTTTGTAGAAACTGGGTATTTATTTATATTAATAATGATGATGATGATAATAATAATATAATTATCGTTATTTACTATTCCGTAGACGCCGCTGATGATGGCTCCGGTTTTGAGCGGGCAACCCAGACACGACGCGAGCAATGGGAACTTACGACCCATCGTGGCGAATATTCAGACGGGACGTTTAGTGAAACGGCCGAGGGCGAGGACCCGAATAATAGAACGTAAAAAGACTGCACTCGAAGAGAAAAAGTTTTTTTTTGTTTTTTTTTTTATCAAAAATTAGATAGGTATACACACTGTTATTTTGATAATTTGTATAGTTAGTGTGTTCACGACAATGTTGTAATAATCGTTGTGACGACTATATTTCGAACGGATGTGAAATGACGCGACAAGTACACCGTAGGCCGTACGGAACGCAACTGCGTCAACACGCCGTTGCCGCGGTCCCGCGCGCGTCCGATCATGCCGCGCTGAAACCTTGCGGCCCATAAATAGAATTGACCGTTGGCGAAAAAAATAAAAAAAAAAAAAAAAAAAACAAATCGACGAGTGTACGTCGACCGGACCTACCTTTCCTCGCCAATATCTTCAATTATTATATACATGACAATATATTATATAATTTGTGTACATACTGTTATAGGTATACGATATATATATATATATATATATATACATCGAATATTAATAGGTATATACGTTTTTTTTTTAAACCAAAATGTGTGTTTTCAGTATATATAGTAAGTTTGTGTATACGCGCGCGTGTGTGTGGCAGGTAATAGGTATAATATCCTATATACACAGTTGTTATACAGGGTGATTTTCCCGTTTTCGTTTTTAGACACACTATACTCGTTTTCTGGCTTGATTTTGTATTCTAAACGGTTCCAGGGATCTCTATTGGTTTCACAATGATGTTCGTTTTTTCATTTTCTGAAAATTCGATCCAATCACCTTACGTTCCAACATATAGCGTCACTTGTTTAGGGATTGAAAAAAAAGGAACATCTTATTTCTATATAGTCTGCAGTATAATATTATGGACACCTTACAGGTATCACATATATACTCGTATAGATACATATAGCTAATCGACATCGAGTAAAAAATAATCATAATAAAGTACAAAGTATAGAACATATGTTCAAAATATCCAAATGAAAATTTACTAAAAGATGCACTGTTTAAGGATAAATTTGGATATTCAATTAGTAATTATATAGGTTATGGTTATCAAAATAAGATATATAATATAAGTTGAAAATCATCTGAAAATAACATTAGGAATAAATATTAGTGCTGTTATGACGTAGTGTAACCATTTTCTCGCGGGAAATTTGATCAGAATGGTAGGTAGGTACTTACTTTGGGGAGGTCGAAAATCGCTTCGATTTTACGATAAACGCGTTAGAAAAAAGGCAAAACACTTGTCCAAATCGTTTATGGTTATTTCCTCGTTATTCCGAAAATAATGGTTTGAGAAACTACATCTTCACTGAATACCTATATATTTTAGTAATATACTATTATTAAGTTGATAATTTTCAGGTCATTTTTTTTTGGAGGGGGTCCAGAACCCATCAATCTTCCCCATTGGATAACGTCCCTTTATATATATATATATTATAACATTATACTACACAGAGATCCACTCAAATATGTTTTATTCAACTAACTTATATAACGAAAACATTTTATAAATGTAGAAAAATAACAAATTAACAAATACATTTTTATTCACTAATGAAATCGTCATGATTCCCTATTTTTTTAAAAAATTTTTTACACCGACGCTCCGTTTAAAATCGTTTTATTGAATGCAATGATTTACCATTGTTTTCAAATTTAATATATCCATTACCAGTGATTAGTATATCAGTATATCAAGCACCTAATATATCAACACTAGTCACTATAGTATATCCGAACTGACGACAGTGAGGTACTTTAACCACTAATTATACCCCTCGAGCGAGTGCTCATTTTTTGTTTTATGTTTTTACTTTTTGTTAATAGCAAGTATAGCAACCTACATTTTTAATTTATCGTACACGTATTCTGTGGGATAAAATTTTGATGTTATATTTTTATACGTGTCTTTTTCAATAAATCTCTTATCAATAAACCCTAAATGTTTATTCAATATTCGATATAAATATGCACGGACGCATTTTTATAAAAATATACCGTGTGGGAATTTGAAGTTAATATAATATTATGATAATATGTGTTTCTAATGAGAAAAACATGTATAGGTATGGTTTATTAATGGTAAAATAATCATCAGGATAAAGATATGGTAAAAATTAGGTAGGTAGTAAAAATTTCGATTTTTTTTATATGTAAAAATGTATACCTAGATAGTGTTATTAATTTACTGGAAATAAAACAAAAATAGATACGAAAATTCACCGAGAAAACGAGTGTTTTATGTTGAATCACCCGGTATACTAAACGTGGGTAGTGAATACCTTGAGAAAAAAAGAAAACATATATACACACAACGGTATACCTATAACTCAGCTATCCTCTCCACCCCGTTGCTACCATCAACCATTACCACACCCATCCACTATCTTTATCTTCGTTAACACACACACACACACACACACCTATCCATATTATATTCAAATATATATAAGATATTTCTTATCCTTTCGTATTGTCCACATATATATATATATATATATAACGACACGAAACTCGTTCTCCGATGATTTCCCCCTTCTTTATCACCACGTGTCCTCGGCCACTACTTTCCCGCCACCCGTAAGCTGGCCGACATTGTATACCCGCGGGGCTTTCACTCGGTCGCCGCCGTCACGCCGCGCATCTCGGCACCAGCAACACAGGATCAAGGTCAACGTGCCGCCGATATAGTTGTCATAATATTATGCAGACGGTGTGCACGTCATATTGCAGTATTGACATATCGACAGGACCCGAGAGACAATATTATTATTGTATAAGTCCAGACACCAGAAACTTACGAACGATCGTATTTTGAACCGTATCTATTATACGTGTACGATATTACGGGATTTTTCGGATCGATTTAAAATATAGCAAGTGTGCGGAATCCAACTCCCAAGTAATCGTCTTTAGGAGAATTTGTATATTAGCAGACAAATCCGTGGAGGCAAAATCACCATTCAATGTATTGGCTCGATACAGAGAAAAAATGTCCTTATGAAAACAATAATTATACATAATATATAAATAAAGTATATATATATAGGTATATAGGTAATAAATATAATAATATATAAAAATATATAATAAATCTCTCCCCCAATATCCTCATATCATTTTTTAACTTATTTCATTTCATTATAACTCCAAACTCGTAAAATATGCATGTAATAATATATAGAATGTCCATGAATTGTAATATATACAAAATGTCCAGTATTCAGAAAATACATTAAAAAGTAAAAATTATCAGTAACATTTAATTTAATTTGATTATTTCAATAAACAAGTTTGGAAAGTCCACTCTGTGCTAAATTCCCGATTTTTAAACTTATTTTTAAAGCTGTTGGAGCACAAAATTTGAAATATTGGTAATTCATTATATTCGAAATGTCTATGTGTTATAAGTTAAATGAACGTTAATATTATGTGAGAGCTATAATTACATAAAATTGTCAAAAATTTCAAATTTTCCATAAACCTACTAATTTACTAGTGGAAACTGCTAAAAGAGAACGATTTGTCAAGTACTTTCAGTGGTCAAATTTAAATTTTATTAAAAGATTTGTATTCATCAGTAATCTTTTTACTAGGTTATGTAGAAAAAATATTAACGTTTTACAAATTAATGAAAATATAATTTAAAAAAGTATTTTGATTTTAAGGCTTGTTAAATAATAAAAAAAAAAAAAAAAAAAAAAAATATTTATTTTACTTAACCTAGACAAGAGGCTTATAAATTCATATATATGTATATGTGTAATGTGTATTCAAAACAGCAATCGAAGTAGGTACGTAAACTAATTTTCCGCTTATTGATCTAAGACCTAAAACTGATAAAATGAATACAAATGTTAAATATTGATATTGGTAACCACAGAAATGAATTGTAAAAACTGTCCATCTGTCTGATGGACATTAAGAAAAACTCACTCTTTGAGCGTGCTAGATTTCCCGTTTTTATCTCCATAGTAACTATGAATAACAAAATATAAAAAACAATCGATTGTCAAATCAACAATGTCCCTTGTAACTATGTAATACAAATATAACTATCTGCTCTTCATAGTCCCTAGTAACCAAATCAACAATATCCTTTACTTAATAAATAAGTAAATAAATATATAAATAATAAATCAGTAATCATAACAAGTATATTTGTTATTTTTCGATTTACAATGATTATTCGTTATAATCGTTTTTCTTTATACGCTTATGAAAAATACTGGGAAAATAAAAAAATAACATAAATGAATTGCAGTTAGGTATTAAAACTCTTACTTGACTCTCTTACCCGAAAAGATGTTTTAAAAACATTATTGTAACACCAAGAAATCCTTCACTCTGTTCATAATCTAGAAAAATATAAAATAAAAGTTAAGCATAAAATGCAATTATTTGATGTATGAATTAATGTGCACATTTTGTAATATATATTAACCTCTAGATTCCCCAGAAAAATATGCATTGCGTTCATATTGTGGTCCTACTAACTACTAAGTAGTAGAAGTGGTGAGAAACGTTTCCAACGAATCTCGATATTGGTGGAAATCAGTTGCAGACTATACTGCACATTGGAAATCCATACGGTTTTGAGGATTTTGATTTCCAACAGCCGAAGTTAACGCAATTAAAATAACAGTGTTTTATAAAAACTATTTTTTTTTCACCCGCAAAATGTATCATGTAAACTTGCGTGAGACTTAACATTTTTTTTTTCAAGTTTTCACAATGTTTAATTTTTAAATTTGAACCAAAGATATTGGTGACTTGACAATTCATTAGTAGATACCTACTAGGTGTGTACAAATACGATTGTAAATAAGGTTCCTCAAACAGTTACGAAATCGATTTTCTGCACAAGCGTAAAGCACGATGATAAAAATAAGTTAAATTGAACCTACCTATTCCAGAACCCATTAATATATAGATTGCAGTGCATATCAATAAAGTAATTTTCAAGGATTTTAAGGAAATTAAACCATTTGCCCAATAAAATTGTACGTTTAGAACTAGGTACGTATATTATGTCTGAGCTGACATTTACTAGGTATATTATTAATAATATTGTACCTATAATAAGCGTATAGAATTAAAAGTATTAAAAACAAAATACTATATTAATGTCTATTCCATTGTATAAGAATGGAATATCTAAATTTTAAACGCTATATATTGGATATATTTCGACGAAAAATTTGAAAGTTGATAAAATTTAAAAATTCAACAAAAATCACGATTATAATTTGATTTGTTGTTTTTGTGTACAATTTTAAGTATATTATATAGTGTACGATCTGATTATATAAATACCTAAATATAATTTTTATTATATTAATGTTTTATTTTAATTAATGTTGCACTGTGGTCCTCAATAAAAAGGTAAAAATTGTGGTCGATTCCGCGGGCTTAAACAAATACTACGGCATATATTCCAATAACCCGGCCATAGATCCGTTACCGGATAGACGTTATTAAAAGGTAGTGCCGAATGCGAGCCGGTTAGTCCGTATTTGGATCTCCCGTTTCTGGTTCTGCACTTTAGTCGTGTGCTATATAATAGTGAATAGACTTACTATTTTAAAAAAATAAAATACTTATATCATTAGAATGTCTAAGTAGATTATTGAGCACACAATAATGCGTGTTACATATTTTCAAGAATTCTGAAACATTATATAGACTGAATCCAAACAAGATATAATTAGAATGATTAGATACTTGTTGATAAAGTAACCGGTATAGACCAGATTACGCAAAATTATAGTCAATATATTAACAACAAATACATATTGCGATTTTAATCTAATTTATGTTTTTAGAAGTATATAATCTACTATTAATATAATCATGTAACATGTTCGTAATTTGAGTTTAATTTTTAAAGGTCCTAATTAATTTTAAATAAAACACACAGACTAATGTGGGTATAGTCAAAGATCGCCCTTTTTACCACAAATTAGCTCTAAAATCAAACAAAAAACGACACTATTATGTCTTAGCAAATATTTATAAGGTTTATATTTTATTTTCAAAATAGCTGTAGAATGTAAATAATTTTAGGGCCGGTCGGTATAGAATCAGAACAATTCAGGAACATATTATATGATATATATTATGTATATGTGTGTGTGTGTAAGTGTGTTAACCAAATGTTGATTTTTGAAAAATCAAAATGAGATGTTGGTACAATCACTTTGTAATATATTTTAAACAACAAAATTCCTTTCTACAAATGGTTTTGGATAGTTATGTCGATTTAATACTATATAATGTATTATACAAAAGAGTTGGTTGCAGTATGAAAAAAGTTAATATTGATAGATACATTTCTCTAATTTTAGACTGATGATATGAAATTGACTCGTTTGTTTTTAAAATTAAATTTGTCGATTAATTTTCATTAACGATTAACTTATTACTATGATTAAAGTTAGATTAATAATAAAGGCAATAGAAATGATATAGATATATATATATAAATTATATAGAATTGGGCTAGGTTATTAAATTGCCAATATAAAGAGATAAATATAATATAAACGATATTATATCTTACCTGTCGCGAGCAGGAACTTATGTTGCGAATCTTTTTTAAATTTTCTCAGTGTTCTTATTTTTATAATTATTATCATTTAAACAAATAAATAAATAATTATTGAAAACATAATTTCTTTTATCTTCATACCCTGTAATTTTGAATGATGTTTAGAATAATAGATAAAAACAGGAGGGATACCAAATTTCAATTTTTTTTGTAAATTATCGAAAAGTGGTAAAAAAATTATGTCGTTAATATAATATAGTGAGTGTTGTAGTAAATAGGTATTGTGCGCAAATATCAACTTTGGCAATATATCATTTTCCGTTTTTTTTTTTTTTTTTTTTTTTTATAATTTTCTTATTCTTAAGTCATATTTAGTCATATGTAAAAAAATAAAAATTTAAATTGTATTAACTTTTACTAGTGGGACTGAATGGGTTAAGAAAACTGATCAACTATATTACCTAGAATTGTTTATTATATACCTAGCTATATGCATATAGCAAATAGCTGTACGTATTATAGGTACATTATAATATTAAAATTCCTAGTCAAAGTTTACTTTTTCAAAGGGGGTGTCATCATTATTCATATAATATTATTATGTGTTATATCGATTTAAATTGTTATTTTTTTTTTTATAAAATAAAAGGTGAAAACCACGCCTGGTTACGAACCGGAAGAGTGACTACAATGATATACATACCTATATAGTATATCGTAGATAAAAGATAGAAAATAATATATAATAATAATAATAATAATAATGTTCCATTGATATAACTATAGGGTCCTGGGTCGTTTACCATAAAGGTTTAAAACCAAATTTGACCTTGGTGTTTTTAATTCGTGAAATATTATATCTGTGGAAACTACAGCCGGTAGCACCTACGCGCATAAAGCGGTTTATTCTGCAACTTGGGTGCGTTCAATGTCGTATCGTGTTCGGAAGGTTAGGATAAATGTGGTTATGTAAGTCATATTATTAAATAATCAAAACAATTTAATTAAAAATAACTGTTTGATTATTATTTACAGTTTTTGTGTATTATTGTTTTAATTATAATATGTAAACTGACATTTTTATTTTTATAGATCAGTTAGAAAAAATATAACACGCGTTTTCAAAATTACACTAAAATATAATTCATTTACAAAATATATCTGTATTGCAATATCGAATTTACGTTAAACACAAATGCAATATAGTTATTTTACGTAATTTATTTTTAAGATATTAATATACACAAATGGCTTAAGAATATGCATGATGATCGCACATTAGATATACAGTCGAAATAAATGGGGATTTATTATAATACAATTGAAAAACAGTTGCTAAAATATTATAAATAATAAAATAAGGTATTTTTATATTAGTAGAAAAAGATGAAATTGATTCCTAGGACTTATATTTTATTTTTTCGAAGGATTTCATCTTTTAATCATTAACTACATATAATTATTGTATTACGGACAAAATGGCACACTACCTAATAAACTATAATTATTAATTAATTCGATTTTAATTTTCTTTTATTGTATTTATAGTCAAAATCTGTTTTACTGTTAAAACTTAAAAATATGTGCATACACAAATAAAAAGAGTTTTGAAAATTTGAATTCCTGAAAGATTTTCTGTGGTAGACTAGCTTGATTTTGGGAAAATCAAGTTTTTTTTTACTAGTAAGAGCAATTTTTTTTTAAACTTTTTAAAATTTGTCATGTTAAAACAAATTAAAAAAAATTTTTTAAATATCTTTTTAGTGTCTAAACTTCTTTGTTCCGAAATGATATATATTATTGACATTGACAATTAATTTGGGAAGACGAACAAGAGGATGACGTACCTCGAAAAATATTAAAACATATAGAGTCTTGCACTATAAGTATTGCACTTTAAGTATTATATCGGCTAGAATAATCGCAGATGAATATTTTTTATATCAAAAGCCGATAACATTTACTGAATTTTGTCAGAACCGTTTTTGGTTGATATTTGTATTTTTCATAAGCAATTGAAAATTGTAAAATTTTGACTTTTTTGGATCAGCCATTAAAATATATAGACATAAAGTTCTTACAAAAAAATCCTGTGTCAAAAGTTAGAAAAAGTTCTCTTATTTTATTTGGTGTCAATATTAATGATCTAAAATAATTCTGAAATCCATAAAACTTGAAGTATGGAGGTAAGTATAAAATGTATTTTTTTTAAAACAAATATCGCGATTACACAACAATGAAAAGTGGTACTAACATGGGAATATTATTAAACTAGGTACTTTTAAAATATATTAAAATATTTTTAAAATTAAAATTGCATACAAGTATTTTAATATATTTTAAAAGTAATTAAAAAATAGCTTTGTGTTAATATCATTTTCAATTGCCGTGTAATCAAGATATTTGTTAAAATAACATGTTTACACATTTTTAATTTTTATCAACTTGGGATTATTGTAGAAAGATGAAATAAAAAATAAATTATAAAGAATAAAATTATCTAGCGAGTGATGGAGCCTATTTTTAATATATTATGTATTTGTACACGTTTGATTATAGCTGTTAAAAAAAAAAAACAATCGAAAATTGATATTTTAACAGTTCATAAAACGTGTAAATATGCATATATCAAAAATCGGTTTCTTTAGTCACTAAATAATATATTATTAGCTATAAATTGTTTTTTTCGTATTTATAACATATTTGTAATATGATAAAAATGAAAAATGCTAATGCAAGTTTTTCATTGAAAAATTGTCGGTGTAGTGTCCCTTGATGAAAAAAATTAACTTGAATTAATTTCGTTAAATTATCCTAAAAGCCTATAGTTTATATTTGAACTTTTTAAGCTTAAACTAATACAAAGTTAGTTATTAGCAAAAAAAAAAAAATTTCATTAAGGTAAAAAGTTGGGATTTATCTATGGTCGAGTAGTCGTAATGCGTATTTTTGTACACGAGGTCTCCGGTTCGACTCCCAGGTATCAAATGGGTAGCCAACGAGATTTTTTTTATCATTGGTGGCGTCTGCCGGCCATAGTTATCAACCCGTCCAATAATTTGGTAGCTATGCTTGTCGTATTTATCAAGAACCATCTTCAACTCCCCTAATATGTGGAGGTTCAAACCTGAGCAAGTGTAAGAGTTTTGGGAAATAAGAGGATGTAAAACTGTTAATTTAATTGAAGAAAATATTGATTTTTTATCTATATGTAGCTATTTATAGTTAATATTTAATGTCCATTTTTGTTAATTTGTAAACATTTATTTACTATTACATTTTTATGGATTAGAAATTTAATTTTTTTTAAAATTAAATATAATGGAAATTCTAATGAAAAATTAATTTCTTGTAGTAAAAATGTAGACATATACAAGTTATAAATTTATGATTTATCAGGAATATTTAAAAATATAATGAAATACTCTTTTCAAATTAATAATTATAACAATAAAAAAAAAATTATTTGGCTCTCCTAAACATTTGCTTTTGGTTGATACGTTTCTTTAATCCTAGACTTGTATAACAAAATAATAACGAATAAATTAAAAATTATTGAAATTTGAAATACATAAATATATTAAATATTATATGAATTTGCGCCTTACTAAGGTTAGAGTAGATGATAACAATTTAAAACTGGTTATAATGCGGTGTATATCAATAACACGCAGGCGTTAAATTATTGGTTCTTGTGTTTAAAAATGCACGGAAAAAAATAGGCACATCATTAACTTTACTTAGGGTAATGCTATACCATCCATTTTTAAGGGATTTTGTAAATGACATTTTTAAGAAGTTTTTTTAAATAATGAAAATTTAATAACTAAAAAATGATAAAATACATTTTAAAAGAAATCTAAAAATATTTTCATTTCTGTACCAATTTTTATTGTTGTGTAGGTAATCACGACATTTGTTTAAAAACTTTACTATAGGGGTTTCTGATCACAATTTCATCAAAGATTATTATAAAAAGAAGCATAGAGATTTTGTTTGAAAAGTATATTTAAACATAAGTGTATAAAAGTATATTATATTGAAAAGTTTAGTAGTTGTGTAAAAAAAAAAAAAATATAGTAATATTAGAATGTTATATATGTATATTAAAAACAAATTTTGATGATTTAATTAACTAATAAATAAATAAATTAAATATTAATATATAAAATTAATAATAATAAAAAGCCGTCAGTAGGGGTTGGAAGCACATCGCTTGTTGGGCAGGACACTGAAGCTTCAATGTATATAAGATATAACGTGAGTATTACTGTTGGTAATAATTAAAATTAACACTATGACATTTATAAACAATATTATTGTTCGATTTAGATTGTATACACTCCATATATTTGTCAATTATTTGCTGAGATTTAACACACCTAATCTAAATACAATAATGTATCTGTATTTGGTGTAGTATTTAGTAGTTATAAAAATGTCTAAACTCTTTACATCGAATCTCATGTCTTTGAAATACTTGGTTGTAGATTTACTGTAGGCACGGGACATAAATATGACTAAATATGTTTTAAAATCATTAATAATTATACCTTTCGACTATCTGTCATAAAAACCTTTACAGTTAAAAAAAAAAATAAAGAAATACTGCAGCTGATCTATTTTTAAATCACGTATAATATACTATATAGAATTCACATATTATGTTCTGTATATTCTTGAAAATTAATAATCTAAATTGACGTGCAATTTTTTACTAATCAAAAATATTCCTTTGTATAATATTTGTATAATATATAAATTGTATATTTGTTATATAGTATTGATTTCTATATTGATTTAATGCGTTTAATATTAATTAATGTATACCTACATTCTGTTCATAAATCTAGTGTTTAGTCTAAGGTTAAATTAATTGATGGGGATATCAAAATCCATTCTATTTTAGTAAATTAATTTGGAATAAGTATCAGAATCCTGTGACAACTGTTAGTTGAAGATACTTAACTGTTTATTTTTACGGTAGTATATTGGCAACGTTATTATTAAAATCAGTCGAACGATTAATCGGTTGAATCGATCGATGCTCGTCGAACATCTGCCGAGCTATTTGACTTTTAAAATCTTAAAATAGCATCAATAGAAATACGATTTAGGCACGTCGTGAATAGGAAATATGCTATTCTTACATTTATTCCGTGAGCTTAAACGGAATCAAATTTTGGATAGTGCATTTTTTAAGTGAATCCACCTAGTCAATGATATGTATAAAGATTGGGTGTATACTGATTACCGACAGAATTATTAAAAACTTTTTTTTTAATTGATATAAGTATTTAATTTTATTTTTTTGTCAAAATAAGATTTAAATTTACTAAATAGTTTCATATAATAGTAAAAATAAAAGAACAAACTTAAGTTGAAGTAATTTTTATATTTTATTATTGATTTCCTATTAAAAAAAACAAGGGTATACCTAGCTTAAAAAAATGTATTTATTGAAGTGTTCACAATTATATAATACTACTATTAATAATAAAAACTAAATTAATACATAATTTTACCTATAAAATATAACATCATAAATAAACATCATAAAAATAAAAATGAATATTTTGAGTAATACTTAGATATATCCTTAATTCTTCAATCTTTCAGTGTAGAATATGGAATACATAAAGAAATATAAATATTTGTCATTACATTTAAGTTCATTTTATACAATTTCGTTTTTAATTTTATAAATATTTATCATATAGCCTGGAATTTTTCCCTTACACCTTCTCCGTATTGTACACTAGGTATTTATTGTTTTTGTTATTTGACATTTTTCATTTCACTCAAAATATTCTTGCCATTTTTTCTTATCACTTCCTTGTCCTTCGTTAATACCCCCCTTTATAAGTCCCTGGATTGTTTTCATCTTTCCTTAACCAGCCTGTATACTTCTTTCACTCTTATTTTGTTCCTAACCTCTCATACGAACTCATCATATTTCCCTAATTTAGTTTTTCTTACTGCACATTTTGCTACTAACTTTTATACTCTACCCAATCCTTTCTTTCTTTGGGTTTTTACCATTTCTAATATTGTATTCTATTTTTTTATATATTATCTTTTGCACTTCTTTAGCCCACTGTTATTTTTTCTTAGCCTCTGGCATACTACTCCTACTCACACCAACGACTTCTTTAGCTACCCTCTTATCACCTTCTGCTACCTTTTTCTAAATTTCGTTTATATTTCCTTCCACGTCCCACACTCTTGTCTCGAACGATTTTACTTCGTTTATTTTATATTTAATATTATATAAAATATTAGCTGAATTACACGGCATCAGTTTTGAACGAAAATCTAATTATTTATAATATAAGTATTATAAATAATTTAACTTAATTTATGATATTTAAAAATGATTCAATAAACGTATTATATTATACGCTTATAAATTAATTTTATTATACATAGATAAAACTCTGAATGAAGTAATGTATTAACAAATGACTTAAGTCAAAACCTCTTGATATACTGAATTCAGAGTTTCATTTTGTGGTGAATAAACCTAGAAATGGTTAGATCTTCCAACTCTAGAAAATACTACATACAATTGTCTATGTGAGAAACAGTTATATTATCCAAATCTATACCATTTTTCAGTATTTGGAAATAGCGACGTTCATACGTTCACGTTCATATTTTGTGAACGACACGCAAACGTCATTTGTTTCTGCCAAATAGAATGTGAACATGAACGACGTTCATATTTTTAAGGAAATTGAACGATTTACAAGAAGTTCAAATTAAATTAAAATATATTTCTATTTCGTTATACCTAAACCTTATTAGATTTAAATATAACTGTACAAATATAATACTCAAAAGTCCAATTCCGCGGGCCCGCTATTGAATGAAAACGATAGTTTCTGTGAATCAGCAATTTTTGGTAAATATACAAGAAAAATTTATATTTTGTTAACCATTAATTAACTGAAATGAACGCGTTAATTTTTTTAGAGAACGTGAACGTGAACGTGTTCTTTTAAAATATATTTGAAAGTGAACGCGAACGAGTTCATTTTTTTTTGGATTGAACGTGAACGTGACCGAATTAAATTTTTAAGTGAACGTTCTGAACACTTCTATTTTTAATATTATATTTTATTCAATAAAATTAAAAATTTAAAAAACCTATCTACTATGCATTGCGTATTTATATTTTATATATTTTAAGATCAGTTCTGGTACATTTTATATGAACATTTTCGATAATCATCTAATGTCCCTCGATTATTTTTTTCACTAATCGTGTTTCTGCTTATTTGATTTTTATATCATTTTCATAAAACAATTTAAATCCTATAAGTTAATATTTAGTGTAGCAATTAGTTAATTAAAAAGTTAAATTTAATTTTATAAAAAGCTATCCAGATACATTCTATGGTTCCATATGGTTCGTCTTTTCGATCTTCAGAGAGGATAGTTTTTTAAATTATTATTTTAAATTTAAATACAAAAAATAAATTATTGCATCCCAATAACGATTCAGAGCGTAGTTTGATATCATAATTGTTCATACTATTAAAAAAACTACCTATTTTTAAAGAAAATTGATTACTGTAACAACTATTTACTCGTTATTTTCCTATCTGTAACCATTTTTAATTGAATTTACCATCAAAAACTTCTTTATCCTAAACTCGATACCTCTTACCCAAAAATGTGTAGGTATACCTACATACATAAAATTACATACATTAAATATAACGAATATTTTTACTTATCTAATTTACGAAAAGCTTCAGAATTAATATATTCAGATTATATAGTTACTTAGTATATATATATATATATTATTATTATTATTATTATTATTATTATTAATTATTAAGTCTAAAAAGTAAAAACTATTTCATTGAGTATGTATTTAACTATTATGTTGATTTAATACGTTTTTCTAAAATTTTTGCTACTTATAGGAATTTTATATGTAGAGATATTTAAGTCCTAATAATGGTAATTGGAGAGTTTAAGATCGGAAAAAATGAATCTAAGACTAGTTGTATACATTATACTTTAATTATATTTTAAAAATTGACAGTCAAAATGTGTTATGTATAATGAATATAACTGTTAAGATTATGAA
Source organism: Pemphigus obesinymphae (assembly GCA_025469235.1). NCBI lineage: Eukaryota > Metazoa > Arthropoda > Insecta > Hemiptera > Aphididae > Pemphigus > Pemphigus obesinymphae. The sequence goes on from JAIPRL010000395.1 coordinate 61,657, forward strand.
GCGTAAATAGATAATATTTTTAACTTTTGTGTACTAATGTTAAACGTGATAGCAATACTAACACGTTAAATGTATAAATGTATACCTAATATACCAACATTCAATAGTCATGTTGACGCACGTGGCTTATATATAAATGAAAAAAAAAAACAATTGTAGACGTACACGAATCAGCATTCTTATTCTAAATTACATATGTTCAAAGTTTTCAATTATGTTTTTATTTTATTTTTCTGCGAACAACGTATTTCGACTAGAAAACTTTTATTTATTTTTCAGTAGATATAGATAATTTGTTCAAGATGAAATATTGATAATTACAAGAAAGTTTTGTTCATTTTTATTATATTTTTATTTATTTTTGTTTTCGATAAACATATAAAGAATAAGTAAACCAAGAAGCAAAAAAAGAAAAAAGACCGTATAATACATTTTAAAAGTTAGAAATACACAATACATTAAAAATTCTGTTTTTAATTTCATAACATTTATTTAATTATATCGTCAAAATTTTCATTAAATCCATATATATTTATTGACAAATGAGAAAATAATTTTCATCTTACTTATAAATAATAATGAAAATACGCACTACCTACTAATTATAATTACCTATACTACTTATTTTAATAGGTAGGTATGTTTAAAATTTAAAAATTTATAAACATGTTCGTTTTATATATAGATACTTATTTTTTTTCCACATAGCATCGAAAAAGGTTAAATAATTTTTTGCTCAGATATTACATATTTTCTGATGTCCCGAAAATTAATTAAATTTACGAAGTTCCAGGTTTGCACTGAAAATAACAAAATAGTTGTTGAAATACGTGTACACAATTAAAATTTTAATTTTTTTGTGATTTTATATTCATAATAATTTGTAGTAGGTATATACATATCAGATTATCAGATAATTTTTTAATGCGTAGAGAATTTTCAGGAATTTTCAGGAATATTTGGTATGTTATATAAATAAATAAATCCATAGAATTTTTGAAAATATATTTAGAAGGTCAAGGATCGTTTAAGGTATTGAAGGACCTACCTAATTGCAGCATAGAGATTGTACATGTATACATGCAGTTTTAGGGATTTCGAAATCCGTGTATTTAATACAGCTTTTAAAAGTTTTGATAAACTCGAGTTAGATATTTCGAAGTAATTTTTTTATCCCCTTTCAACTTCGAGTTATCACGAATCGACTGCATTATAATATGTTATCTCAAGGTATTGTAAAATTTAATAATTTGTATTATTAAATATTTAGTAATTCAATTGAAAGTAATAACTGTTTTATTTATTCACTAAAATTTACCTTTGCGCTGTTTAGATTAAGTACATTAAGTTTCAAAAAAATACGGTTTTTAAATAAACAGTTATTATTAAATATAACAAATTATATATGTATTTATATGTTACCTTAAAATGAAACAAGGACTATCAATTTATGGTATTCTTTTAATATATATATATAATATTAACGAATGAATACGAAAAATAAATTAAGTATATGTGATTAACTAAATAATATATATAATACATTATATATATATATATATATATACTACTGAGAGATATTAACTTTAAAAATTGTTTCCACTGAAATTTTTTAAAAATTGTAACAACTACTAAAAGATTGTTAAATAATTCGTTGTTATTTCATTAATTAAAAGTAAAGATATTTATAATTTTAATTTAAATATTTTATGGTCAAATTTAAATGATTTTTAAATAATTATTTTAGGTATGCTGTATGCATATACTGATCATTTATCAAAATATAAAATATAATGAGTAATGACCTAAAACTTAAAAGTATTGATACTCTCTGGTAACTTTATTGTGAATAACTCAGAACTAGTAATATATAGTTTGTGTACAAATTTGTACATCGTATAAAGGTATACTTTACTAATTTAATAGTAAATTCAATAAATGGTGCGAAATGTTTAAAAATGCTCATATAAAACAGAAAATGAAATTATTTTATAATACAATTAGGTAAATGAGTTTTTTTTTTTTTGTATTCTCTGTATTATTTTCTAACTGTCTAAAAGTTTATTAAAATGGATTATGTATAGATTTTAATATTTACAAGTTAGGAAAGCGCACTCCGGGGGTGTGCTAAATTTCGGGTACTTTTTTAAACTATAAACTAAAATTTCATAAACAATTTTATAACAATTTGTTAACCTACTGTTATACTATTATGTGTATAAAATAAAATAAATAATATTTATCTCTCTGTTAACTACATCAAAAATGTTCCATAGATAACCACGTCATAAAAATACATGGTATTATATTAGTGGAATAAAACCATAAATCAAAAAATGTTGGATTAAAAATAATAAACGAAAGAAAATTAATTACCCAACACTTAATCATGACATATTTAGACTTTTAATGAGTCATAATGTGATTTTATGGAAATCTGTATTCAAAAGCAATATTTGAAACTTTAGGTTTTTCGTTCGACGGTGGTGATCAGTCAAATGGAACTCCAATATTCTTACACCGTTGTGACGACTGTCGATATCCGACCAACATCAGAATCCGACGGTTCAATATTCGTGCCGAATCGCTTGTTGGTTTAATATCGTCGACGAATATGTGCTCACGGTTACCTATACGAACAGCAAACGTGACGATAAAATTATGACGGCAATACGTTGTACGTACCTAAAACCTATACGGGCTATACGACACCACAAAAATGACAAAGAAAACAATGGCCGACGTGAATACAACGACAAGCGAATTTTCGTGTACACTGTATATATACGTATCATCAAAGACTGTACAGATTCCGTGCATCCGTGGTAGCTGGCCGGTGATCGAACATTCCAGAAGATTCGATTCCAGGGACCCTATAAAACGGTCGGCATAAATGCAGTTTGGTACCAGAGCCGTTTTTGAGAATTTTTTTTTTTTTTGAAAAAGATGTATATTTTAACGACAAATTCAATGGTGTTTCCAAAATTGGCCGCTCGCACTTACTTTGGAAGTTACATAAAAAAACCTGAAAAAACCCCGATTTTTCAAAAAATCTTAATTTCCAAAATATAATTTTCAAAAATGTTCTTTTTCAAAATTTTTTTTTTTAATTGGTGTATTTTTTTATGATTAAAACAATGGTGAAAAAAAAATTAAAATATCCTATATACTTTGGAAGTTATAACATAAATGGCGTCCAAATAACTAATTTCTCGAAACTGTTGTTATACCTCGTAAAATAATCAATTTTGATCATTTTTCATTTTTTTAAATATATAAATATGAATTTTTTAATTTTAAAGTTTTTTTATTGATGTAAAAATTTGGCTGACGTACTTCCTTTTACAGTTATTTGTATCATCAAAAACAGCATATTTTACGTTGCATCATTTTCGTATAAAAAGTGTGGTTTTTGACGAGTTAGTTGATATACACGTTATTACATATTTATTGTTTTTTTTTTTTAAACTATGTAAAATTGTGTGTTTTAAAGCTTAGTGAAGTTCGCTGTCGGCACAAATACTTAATTTTTTAGTTTTTTTTTCTTTTAATATACTTCTGACCTATAACCTAACGGGTGAACCCTCGCTACACGAGAATGACCGCTCCCTACGTAGTCTACCTAACCGGCTAGTATGGCGACCGGAGCCGGCAGGCGTAGGGAGCGGTCATTCTCGCGAAGCGAGGGTTCACCCAGTGGTTAAAGTGGAATATATTTGCAAGGGGGACGACTATAGCTAATGCAAAAAAAAGGCGTCCCCTGAACCAGTACCGTAATATTTTTAAAATATTTATATAAATTTAACTTTTAAAATCCATGTTATTATTGACCTAATTTGTAAACATTTATTACGGATGTATATATGTATATATATACCTATTATTATGTATAATGTACATACTCTGTGGTTATAACTTTAAAATACGCATCTATAATATAGATCTGGCGTATACGATTTATAACTAAATACCATTTTTTAAACTTTTTTTATTTAATTTTTGAATATTATGTACAAATAAAGAACAAATTCAGTCTCGACTTTTAATTAAACATTTAGAAATATAAAGGGGACTATATACTAGAGGGGACGCCAAACTTAAGCTAAGCAAAGAAAGGGGACGCCGTCCCCCTCCGTCTCCCCTCACTTTAACCACTGGGTTCACCCGTTAGGTTGTAGGTCTACCCGAAGGTTAAGTTAGGTTAGGCTCTTAGGTTGCTATCATCCCCGGTGGCGAGAGGTCCGTAGGACCTCGAGTGTGGCGACCGGAGCCGGTGAGTGTCCGTCACAGTCCACTCGCAGAGTAACTTATGTAGTACAGTATGGGAATTCGATTAGGTAACCGTCACTCTCTGTTATCCGTCATCGTCAAGTGAATGCGGCTCAAAAAGGTCTTACTTTTCCGTAAAATGTACGGTACATTACCGCTCGAAAAGCTCGAGCCTCGAAGAAACACAGACGTACGCTTGTCTATGCAGAAGAAGATGACGGATTATTTTGTACAGTACGTATGTTTATATTACGTTTGTATGTATGTACGTTTATTTTTTGCTTACTTTTGTTTTTATAATAAATAGGTGTTCACTTATCCATCACTCGTGGAGTGTTGATGTAGTAAATAAATAAATAGGTAGGTGCGTTATAAAATATATACCTATGTTTATTTCAAAATTTCCGTCATTGTAGTCCCGGTGCTGACGATAACGGTTAATTGAGTTTCTACTAGTAATATGTTTCCTCTGCGACGTCCAGACCCAACTATGAGCTACGTCTAGACACAACTAAACGTGGCGTCCAAATACCGAAATGTGCCTGTTTTATGAAACACCGTGCCTAGTCCTACAAAACACTCAGGGTATTGTTCATAATAATACTGTCGTCCTGCGTGAATGTATTCTTATTTTTAATATGTAAAACTCATTGCGAAATAGTTTTTAATAATCATAAAATGTGATCGGAATTCGGAATTCCTAAGACGATTTGTAATGAGAATAGTTGTAAGATATAGAAAAAAATTCACCAACTTTAAATTTACTTTTGCCTAGAAAACGTGAAGGATTTCTTAAATAATCAGTTAAAAAAATAATTTTTGGGGGGAAATTTAGATAATGTAGTAGTTTATTGTATATAATGTCGAAAGGCCAACCAATATAATTCTTAAGAAAAATATTTCACTGAAGAGACCAAAAATATTTTTTATTATATTGTTTTCTTTCAAAATAAACTTTAAATAATATTATATGAGCTTTAGTTATTGTAAAATTTAGTAATTCGTACTTTTAAGTACCTACCTACCAATTCAATTGAATTATTTACTATTTAATTTATCGTAAATATTAATGTATGTGACGGTTATATTAAGTTCATTACGTTTCACAAAATTATTATTTTCAGATATACAATTATTATTAAATAAAACAATCTTATAATACGTATTTACTTATATGTTTTCTAAAATTAAACAAGGAATATCAATTTATGACTATGTGAATTAGATTTTATTGTTTTTTAATTGATTAAATAAAGAAATTTATCATGTATAGGTAGTTCATGTATAGGTACAATTAACAAGGTTCTATAATATTATTGAAATTATAGTTTTAAATTGGATGGTGAAATGATGATTATAGACTATTACAACTAGAAAAAAAGTAGGTACCTTTTTCAAAATAATTGTTAAATAATATAATAACTGTATAAGAACAAGTATTTATATAATAATTTAGAGTATTATAAAGTAACTTAAGAGTTAATAAAATGTATTAAATAGTACCCTATATACCCTATGTATCTATTTCAAACATTTATATAATAATTAAAACCCAAAACATATACGACGTCACACTATATGTGATTTCTATGTGGTTTTCTATATCTATATGAAATGTATAAAAATATAAGTTTTAATTTTTCTATTTTTTATTAAATATTCATAGTAAGTTACTCGGGAAAATTATATAATTTTCAAAAATTAAAAATAAAATATTTAAGTAAATTTAAAACGTAATTTAAAAATAGTTTTCTGTCAGGATGTGTAAATAATTTAGTATAAAATAGTATTTATTTAATCTTTTTAAAATATTCTCAAGTGAAGATACAAATGATAAATATAGTTCATATTTACATTTAAATTGTTTAAATACACACACACAAAAAAAAAAAAAAACGATAATATAAATAGTAGTGATATGGACATTAAAACATTTTGAGAATGAAAAATTTCTATGTATGAATTACAAATTTTTTTAATGTTCTTCTGGCGTGTTTAATGTTTGATTTAGTTTTGTTATGATTTTTAGCCAAAATGTTTTTAAATAAGTAATAGGTATATAATATTAAATATTGTTATATATAAATATTTAATATATATGTATTTTTATAAAAATTAAATTATCTGTATTACAGTTTTTACCAAGATACTGAAATTTCAAGTTTGGTATTATTTATATATTTTATTCTACTAATTATTTTTCATTTTAAATATATACAACAAAAACTATAAAGAATTTTAAATTTTCAGATAATTTTTTTACATAAGATATCCACAGTAAATTCAACTAGGGAAAATAATATGATTTTCAAAAAAATATCTTGTTTACTCTAACAAGAACCAATACGAAAAAATATATACTAAAAAATAAATAATTTTAAGAAGACGGATCGTAGAAACAAAATTAATACATAACTGCGCTGGAGGATAAAATCTTTGTGATAAAATGTTTTATTATGGTCACATGATTAATAATAATAATAATAAAAAAAAATAATACAATATTTTATTTTAATAGTTGATTAAGTATGTAAAAGTATAGAACTGATATTCAGTATTATCATTTTATAAACTCTAAAATTTGCACTATTACCTATAATATAATATTTACATTTTTTATTCGTTATAATAAATTATGATATTAAATATAGGTACCTATTTGTAGTATTGTGTTTGTAATATAATAAAAATAAAAATAAAATTTAGAGTTATAAAGTAAAATATAAATAAATGATAATTATAAAAATGAAGAAATTAATTTGGTAATTTAATATAAGATATGATATGAGCAATTATGATGTGAATAATGGCTAGTATTATCGGGTGTGGCTAAACTTTTATTATATTACTTAAAGAGTATGTGTGAATGTTTATGTAATAAGTGTGTCTAATAGTTAATTTAAAATTGGTACTTACCTTGGTGTAAAATTGAAGATAAAACGTTAAAAACTAGAATCCTGTATAATAGAATATAACATGAATTTAAGGTATAAAAAAAAGGTTGTTAGGTTAGGTTATGACCTACACAAAATATACTTTCCGGTATTATTTCAGAAATATGTGTCCCTGAATTGGTTCCTCTAATTCAAAAATAGAATCAATGTACAGGCGATCTGTTAGGTCTCTGCAATCGAGTCAAGTTCTTGAACTACGGTGTACCAAAATTACTCAGATAGAAGAACAGAATATAAATAGAACACCTTTAGACGATTTTCTACGCCCCTGTAAATTAAGTAAAGTCTTTGAATTACGGTGTACCAATTCACCAAAGCATTGAAGTTAATCGGTTGAATAAAATATGATATTTAATGACTACGTTTAAGATGAATAAAATAATTGAAATAAATTAAACAAATTTGAATATGAAAATACACAAATAAAATAATTACCTACAATACACAAATAGGAGTAGATTGAATATGGAATTGAAGGACTCGTCGTACGTGACGAATTAAGTTTGTAAGGCCGACTCGAAACGTAGGTACGTGAAATTTACCTAAAAGAAAACTAAGAAAAACTGATCTCCTCAACCAGTCTTGAGTGCTAAAAAACAGAGCAGTGTATTCACGAGAGCTGATGGTAAAGGAAGACCCCCAAGTTTATGTCGTGAAAGCTTATATTATAACCTAGTCCGTTATCCCCACCTAGATGTTAAGAAAATGAATTGGAAAGGGTAATTTTATTAAACATATGACTGTATACGTGGCAATTGTTATATGTCAAAATAACAGCTGTTGGCTTGATCATTAATGTAAGATACTCCTGTTTGTGTATTATTGTACATAATAAAGTTGTACAATAATAATATATGTGTATATATAATATGTATTATATATTTTATACGAAATAAGCAGGAACCGATTGCATTCAATATATTACATGTTATTTATGTTATACTTGTGATATCATTTTTAATTATAAATACAAAGTGATAAATAAAAATAAACCTCTATAAAATACAAATTGTTTAAAAATGTTCTTGTAATTACCTAAAAAAAAAAAAACATTAAAAAATACGTATAGAAACCAGAGATTCAGCATGCTCGAAGACTGTGCTTTTTCTAACTTATTTTCTTACGCCTTTATCCAAAAATCTAAAAAAAAGTACGTTAACTATCTTGGGTTTTTCGTCCGATAGTGTTAAAATAATTAAAAAACTAAAATTTTACACATGATATAGTAGGAAATATATATATCTGTATTCTACCATCGTGTGTTCACAGTTTTCAATGACTTTGAAGATATTTTTTTAATTAATCAATCATGTATTGAAATAATATTGTATTAATATTGTATGGAAATAATTAAATTAAAAATAAAAATATTTTTTTATTAGGTAAGCATTAATAACCTATAAATATATTCCACCACGGAAACGGTGAAATTCAAATTTAAAAAAATTGGTTATAAAGTACACTTAATACGTTATACAATACAAATTTTTCCAATAATTTTTATTCACTTTTAATGGGGTCATAAAAAAGTTGATTATAAATATGTGTTACAAATTGTAACATAAGACCATAAATGGTTTAACTTTACATGCTTAAAAAAAGCCTTTTTATTATTAGGTAATTATCATTACCTAATAATATTATTTATTTCATTCAGAATCTAAAATATAATATACTTACAGAATGATACTATTAAAGTATTTAACTAGTATTATCTTCATTTTATGGTTATTTTATTGGACATTTTATTTATCCCATAAAAAAACTCAACCCCTGATATCTATGTTGTAGGCAATTTAACTTATACAATTATATAAATAAATAATATTTTAAATGTTAGTTGAACTCAATTTCAGAGTTTTCAACAAAAACTCAATATAAATAAAAGATAAATTAAAAAATATATGGTTATTTGAATACCTAACCCTCTAAATTAATATTTTACACATGTCTACGAAGAAGTCCAATATTTTTCATTATTATTTAATTTATACACTATTTGAAAGAGCAGTATTCGTAAAAGATTTCCATGAATTTTAAAATACAGTTATTTATTTTTAAAGTAATATTACAATAACAATTATATCGTTTTATGTACATTATATTAACATAAAAAATGTGCTTATTGGTTGTAATATATAGGTATTTATAACTGTTGAAAAAATGTTATTATCATTTAAATTACATGATTTGTATTCACACGCAGTGACTATAATAGGTATGAATAATTACTCAGTATAATATTTATATCATTAAAAAGGAAAACACATTTAAATTCATTGAAAAGAGTGCAATTTATTATATTGTAAATTATGAAACTTCAATAAAACTAGATATGGTAGACTAGTGAAAAAGACACAAAAATACATATAGGTACATAGAATATTAAGTTACTGATATATTTATGTTATTAATGTCATTTAATATTAATGTGTTAGTAAATAATTACTATTATGTTAAATAATTTTTATAATACCTATGTGATTAGTTAATATTATGTTAATTAATTTTGTATTATATTATTACTTATTAATTTTGATTCATTTAATATGACGCTATAATTAAATATGTCATTTAAAAAAAAGAATTATTTGTTTTACATAATTTTTTTAATTTATTATTTATTTATATTGAGTTTTTGTTGAAAATTCTAAAATTTAGTAAAACGGACATTTACAATATTATTTATTTATAAATTGTGTAAGTTAAATTGCATATATCACACATATCAGGGGTTAAGTTATTTTATTCTGAGCGAAATGGATAATATTATTAGGTACCTAGGTTATAATAATGCGATATTGTACTTTTTTTTTACTGTTTTGGATCGGATAAGTAGGTATTATTTAAGTTTTACGTAAGTTTTATAAATATACAGATTAGTGATTACAAACAATCTTATAAAATGGTCCAAGAAGATACTACATAGTTGATAAACTATTTGACTAGTCGACATTTAACACCTTTTTCTGACATTTTATATCTTTCTGGTTCCCAATTTTTAACACCTTTTATAACATTTGACACATATTATGACATTTGACACATTTTTCTGACATTTACCACCTTTTTTGACACCTTTTATGACATGAGGGTTCTGTGTACTTAATTTTAAGAAGTTTTTTGAATAATGAAAATTTAACATTTAAAAAATATTAAAATACATTCTAAAAATAATCTAAAAATAGTCTAATTTCTGTACCACTTTTTATTGTTGTGTAATCACGATATTTGTTCAAAAACTACTTGTAGTTTTCTGATCAAAGTTTGATTAAAAATTATTATAAAAGAGAGAAAATTACACTAAAAGACAAGAATTAAGACCGAGCATAGAGTTTTTGTTTGATAAGTATATTTAAACATCTAAAATGTATGATTAAAAACGTAAAATTTTAAAATAAAAAAAATTTTAACTAAAAAAAACTTTAAATGTCCATAGTCCCATCTATCATATTCTGTTTAAATTTGGGATCTATGAAAACTAAGAGAGAATTTGTACTTGGAAAGCGAGAACGTGTTTTATAATGCTATTGATACATATGTATTTGGCGTCCTCTTAACAAATGAATTATACACAGTCTTCGCCACTATATATTAGATTTACCATATTATATACAATTGATACAATTCAATGAGACAAAATTTTACACCTATGGTTATATGAAACGATGATTATTACAATACAATTTATATTTCAATTACTGCAGCTGAATGTTTTGTGATTAAAAAATTTCAAGTTTTGAGGCATAAAAGTTTTCCTTTTGTTATCTTAACGTCTAGCCGTATATAATTTATTGTTGAATTCCTATAGTACCTAAACTATATATTCAAAAAACACATAAGCACGATATCCCACAGTGTATTATTATTCCTCATCATAATTATTACGGCGAAATTAGTTTAATATTAGTGTTTTTGTTTGAATCTTCACGTAAATATTATATGACATATACTCGTATTTTGGGTTGTTCAATAGTTTTATACAATGTCAGCTTTTTTCATCATTATACTTTATAACAGTCATTCCTATTGAAGAAGTTGAGGTTACCATATAACATATTCAATACGCATGTTTGTTAAAAATACTTTTGAAAAGGGTTTCAAACATCTATTAAACACTTCAATGAAAAATTGTAGAAATATGATTCTAATCGAGTATTTAAATATAAATAACTAAAAAAGAGCATTAAAATACTTTTAAATACTGAGTATTACAGTTTCTCTCGCAGACTTGAATGTAGGTCTGCATATGGGTCCCTATTTCAAGGAGTATAACATTAACATTTACAAAATATAAATACATAATACATATTATGTAATATAACCCGCATACATTAAATTTAGCCAAGATTTATGTAATGACGGCAAAAGTACTGACGTCTTTAATTTTTTAAACATTTTTTAAGTCAATTTTTTTCATTGTAAAATTAGGGTTTTATATTATATATGATTCCCAAATTTTAATTTGATTGTCTGTTTAGCTGTAAAATGTTTTTGAAAAGAATGCATATTTTTTTAGTATTCAACTATACTTTTAAAGTAATTAATAAAATTAACAAAAAATGAAAACCGCAATACTGTAAATTTTACATACAAATAGTTTACGTAAACATAAACTATAAAAATGTGTGCTTTTATGCAACAAAGAAAAAACCAATTTAAAAAGTATAAAATTGAAGATGTTAGGACTATTACTGTAAAACGGGGTTTTGGCACTATTTTATCTAACCATGCCCTATGTAGTATTAGAAATAGTGGAGTACTGGTATATTGAAACTTAAAAAATGTTAACTATAAAATTGATATAAGCTAAATTTTATATTTTAAGAAATAATTGAAAACACACGTGGTGGACTTCACTTATAATTAATTATTTATTTATTATTAGGTATTAAAACAGGCAAAGCCCAAAAACCAATTTTATTAATGTAGGTATATATGTTATTTGAAAAATGTTTTGAACATCGAAATGATTTAACTGATAAATGACGAATCTATGTTCTCTGTAGTTAATCTATTTATACAGTATATATTTAGTGGGTATAATCTATTCAAATTGTATTATAATTAAATCAAATTTAAACGACGAACTTATGTATATGAATATAGTTATATTATTTAATAGCAGTGAATTCAGTTGTTTTACTTTTTCTAAAATCGATAATTTTCTAAAATAGCTTTTACAATAGATAATACGTAGGTATATTAATTGTTTCTAGCTCCAATTATTGTAATACATATATTAGTTTTAATAATTCAGTATAAATGTGTGTTAATTTTTACGTGATGTAATTTGTTCCTACATTTTTTTTAACGTAAATAAAAATAATCTCTCATATTTTATATTTATCTAAAGTTATACTAATATAAGTAGTTATTTTACATTATAAGCTTTTCAATAAGATAAATTAATCTGTTTAATTACATAAAAATAATATATTATTTGAATCATTGATACAACATCCTTATATGAATATGATATTATACTATAATATGCGTTCATACTCCTCTTTGATTTATAACTATACGTATAGCAAATACTTTTACTTAACTATTTATTACATAATAATTTGGTTTTTATTTATGGTATAAATCGTTTTTATTAATTTCTTATCTTCTGTATACTTAATAATACTTATTATATTTATATAATAGTTATAAATTTTTCTCTTTCAGTAGAGAGCAATGTATTACAAGAGTATCCTCTTGTAATATAGATAAATATAGCTATTTATATTATTATTTAGCAATTTAATTTAGATAAATTTAGCTGTTTTTATTGATCAAAAGTATTGTTATTTGTTATTTGACAAAGGTTCTTATGCTTTGAGTTAAAGAATGTTTATTAATGCTTATTCTATACATGCAAAATCCATAACATATATTATTAGTTTAAATTTCGTACAATATTGTAAAGTAAATACAATTTCTTTTTATTTTATTTACATTTTACATAATATAATCATTAAGTATATAGGAACATATATAATACCTACATAACATGGAACACCGGAAAGACATTTTTAAAACGACAATATTATAATTATATACCTACTCGCTTTAGTTGAATAACTGAAGATTATAATTATTTATTATCATAAAATATTAGGTATTGAAAACGGTTTGTTACGTTCGAAATCACCCAATTGTATGTTAATGCGTGGAAAAAAAATACCGCGAGAAGGTACGCCTAGCCTATAACTATTACTTTCTTCTTTCACAATCTGCACTTTGTATTATTATTTACAACTATAACAACGGCTCACAACTAAAACCTATTATAATAGACTGCCACGATTCGAGTTTTTAAATTCGAGATCACTGGATTAAGCATAATGTCTAGAATACTGTATAGTTTTAATATGTATGTATATTATATAGATAGGCTCTCATATTTTATCAAAAAAAAAAAAGAGATCAGCTAGGAAATTACAAAACACTTTACAGCTGTTTTTGATGATGTGCTGGTGCCTGGTTGTTTATTATAACGTAATCGTTCATATATTCAATAGATAACTGTAACATAATATTATTCATTTAGGGAGTCCAGGAGGAAAATAGTACATAGGAATGCAGGTAAAAAAAATCAAAGGATAAAAGGCATATATTTATAGTTTAAATAAAGCTCGATAAAAATGGTAAGTTATACACTTAAAACTACAAAAATATGCATTATTTTTTATTTATTCTTATATTTGTACCTATATAGGTACATTGTACATTATAATATATTTTATTGTAAATCATGATAAATCTATTTTGATTTTAAAAATATGAATTTATTTTTAGTTTTACATGACATAATATTATATTTATAAATATCAAATCAATGGTTTCACTTTTAATTGACTAAGTTTTGGTGTACTTTATCATTATAATTAATCATAAAATATATATATTAAAAAATCATAAAATTATAAATTAATTGTTTAAAACAAAAATTAATTCAAAAGCAGGTACCTATATGTAATTATATTCTATCAGTAATTAATTTCACGAAATAGGTAAATATGTACCCATATACTATAGTTTACTTACGCAATAAATCTAATGAGCAAAAAAAAAAAAAAAAAAAAATGAGTAATAAAGTATCATTTTTTTTAAGATTAGGACCATGATCCCTTTAAAAATTAGAATATGTATAAAAAAATTATATTTAACTGTAAAAAGTACTTTTTTAGTAGTCATGGCCTCCTTCTTGTATCAGTCTAAAGCCCCAGCTCTGACTTTTAAGCCGATACTCCATGACATTTTATTTAAATAAACATTGTTTATATTAAATACATTTTTAAATCCTGAGCAAAACGAGGAATATACTAATTTTAAGGTCATATGTTTTTTATGCCTGTATACATTTTTCCGGGTAGAAGGAGTCGAATAGGAGTTTTGGATAGGAAATTGGTTCTAGTTGGTACTTTCGAGCGGTTACTTTTCGATTTTGCCTGTAGTTTCCAAAGGAATTGGAAGGAACGATTATTATTTGTCTTTATCTATCATACACGTAACATAGCAATTTAAATAATATATATTTTCAACGTATCGATGGATCTAGTAATGCGATAAGGATTATAAAAACTAGTCTTAATTTATCGCAAAGTCAAATTCAGTTTGACTTTCTCACATTTTTTATTTATCTCCCTAAGCCCCTTAAAATTTAGTCAATATATTCGGAAATTTAAAACTTGACATTTTTGGGAAAATCAACGACATTTTTTTTTTTTTTTAAAAAGTGACATAGTCGTTTTAATGGAGATTTAACCACAAATTTAGATCAATATTCAAAATTCTTATCGTTTCACTAGGTCAATCGGTATATTGGAAATGGGATTTCGTGTCTTTTCAATTACGGTAGACGTATTTGTTGACATGTACCTGCGAGTGTATACGCATCACGATTATTTTTCGGAACGTATTTACACACACTAAAGACCAAATACTACTTATATAAACACACGGCGTAACGTGAATAAATCAAATTATTACCTCCATACAACCCTTTAATAAATTACCGCTTCCAATCTCCTTAAGCGTAAAGAAACAAGTTAGGAAAGCCCACTCTGCGAGCGTATTAAATTCTCGGTTTCTAAACGTATTTATAATATATTAGCTGAATTACCCGGCTTCGCCCGTGAACAGTTTTGCCCAGTATTCATTCAGTCATTCATTTGATAACAGCGGCAACGCTATGTTTCAAAGCATTCATAATATATGATACCTAGTAGTTCATAGTTTAAATGGCATGTAATTATCAAAAATATTTTTAAAAAAGTTTGTTCAGTACCACTTATCGGACATGGTTAAAACTACTCTCTAAACCTTTCTAGCTGTTATCTCTAACAACCATCTGTGAAATTTTCGTCAAAATAAAAAGTCGTTCAGAAGTTACAGGCGCACAGCGGTGCACGAAAGACTGTACGGGCTCCGAGGCAACGTTTGTATAAATTAAATGTGTGCAGAGGCGGACTGGCAAGGTGGGACAGTGGAAATAGTCCTACTGGGCCACATGCTTTTTAAGACCGCCGGGCTGAACCATGTAAATTTATAAACTTTATACTAAAATAAAATAATATTGACCATCAGAATAAATATTTTTAGGCATATTATAACATGTTTATATTAAATAAACCTAATATAAATTTAATAATTTTTGTTTCTACGCGCATTCGAATACCGACTAATGATTGTGCCACTGCGATAGTACAAACTACGAACGCATATTGCCCATGTGGCCATATATTCAGACATTACATTGGCACGTCATAATATGTCAAATTTCGTGATATTTTACGTTTAACGTTCTTAATTTTTTTATTTAATTTGTAAATGTGAGTTTTTATAAAAAAATGGCAGAGCTGCCAATAAAAAATAAAAACTTAAATATATTATCTAGATTTTTAGATTTTTATTTTTCTTATATTTCTTAAAAATTGCCTATTCAAAACCTTTTAAAAATCGCAAGTGTTGTGGATGAAAACCATGCACCAGATACATCTTTCTCATTATAATTTATATTTATTTTTATTATAATTATAAATTAGTAGTTAAAATATACATTCAAAATATATTCTACCAACCACCATTGATTATATTATATTACATAATAGTTTATGACTAGGGTAGAGGAATTGTAGCATTTTAGCATTTGCATACCTATTTGTTTTACATAGTCACAAAAAAACGAAGCAATGTACCTATGTACATTTATTTTGCATAAAAATACATATTTTGTGTTTTTTTTTTATTACTTAAAAGCTAGTTTTAACGTAATATCATTGATTATATATAGCTATATATATATATTATATATATACTATATATAATCAATGGTAATATCTAAAATGTTTTCATTATAATAAAAATTTAATTCGATTTTTGTTAAATATAATTTATGTTTTTTCTCCATTTTTATAAATTATGGTTAAGTACCAGCTTCTTAGCCTTTAGGATCAAGTTACCCAAATTTTAGTCTCAGTATTAAATTTCTTATTTGTGCATGAAAGACTGCAAATGGTTAACATTTTCAAATGCATATGATGATAATAATAAGTTAAAAGTGCTTATATATAGCCCAGACTTTCAATAAAAATATTGACTAAAGCATAATTTTATTTTACAAATCTCATGACCTATCCTGTAGTCTGTTTTTATGTAGTATTTCTGTTAAAAACTTATAACTTTTTGGTCAGTTAAACTAATTCCTAAATATTAAACGAAAATATTCTTAGTTTACAAATACATATCTTAAAATATCTAAAAGTGAAAACCACTATTTAGGTACTGTACAGGTTTTTTTATATTACTATTAAAAAACTAGAAAAAAATGTATGACTAGAAAAATATGCAGTTATTTTGCTACTCATTTTTATTCATGCTTTTTCCATTTGATGCAAAATATTTTACAAAAATATTTTAAAAATATCAAAATTAAGTGCATTTTATGCTAAAAATTTCAAATAGTTCAAAATTAAAATGAAATATTTTGAATAAGTGTATAATTTATAATATAATGCCCGGGCCACAGAATCCTTTCCTCTTTTACCAACAGCCTTTGTTAAAATATTATTATTATTAAAATATATAATGGTTACATAAATCATTGGTTTTCAATATTTTTTAGACCCCCCCCCCACCAGAAAAAAGTAGAAAATACGTCACTGTGTATCTGAAATAGGTTTTACTGTATACGATATACTCGTACTTATTATTTATAAGTATACTGAAAAAATACAATTATATAATTATTAACATTAGATATTATTTATTGTATTGCATAATTACGGTTTTATATGATTTTGTGCACATATTTAGGACTTATGTAAAGCATAGTATATGTTTTGACGTACCTACTCTAATGTAGAAGGACGTGTAACTCAATTGAATTGAGCAATTTGTTAGCCGATTATAAAATAATAAGTCTTGATATTGGAATTAACACTATATTATATATTTTAAATTTTAGAGCTTTAATTTTCTGATCTCGAAATTTGTAAAATAATGGATTTACGTTTTCCTTTATTGTGGGGACGTGGATCGTCATATTTTTAAGAGTGGGACGGGTATATATTTATAGGAATTTAGTGTAATATAAATAGCATATATATATATTATACATCTAAACCTCGATAATTATTCCAATTTTGGATCATTGAAATGCGTATGCGTGTATATTCAATATTTTGGTTTTGTCCCCAAAATTAGCCGTCGTACGAATACTTGTTATACGCGAAAAGTAGGATTCATACATAAAAAATAAAAATAAACATAGTTTATGTTTATATTATTGTTGAGGAGAGTGTACGCGTTTTTATCCCTACACAAAAATATATTTTATTATCGTTGTATATATGTGTATTATAATATGTACACTCGTACACGCCGAAGAACGCTGTACAGCCACAGGTGCGCGTAAAACCGACAAAACCTGTTACGCGCGACCCCGTCTACTGTTGCTGCTGCTGCTGCTGTTGTGGTGGTCGCGAGGAGAGAGAGAATTCTGGGTGGGGGAGGACCGTCGAGAGAAGGAATATCGTCGTCGTTGTGTGTACGCGGTCGCCGAGTAAAAACTCCCGTCTCTCTCCGTCTATTGTGTTCGAGTCGGTCGGTCTGTCTGCCGGGTGTTGTGCGTGCGCGGTGTATCCCTCCAAATATTATATCGTTTAAGTGAGGTGTTTTTATATTTGTGTGTCTGTGTGTATGTTTGGACCCGAAATCCAAACAAAAAGTCTGTTTTTTTTTTTTTTTTTTTATCCCACAGAGACCCGGTTCGCGTTTTCGAAAATGTGTTAAAATCACGACCGAACATCCCAAAATCGACCCGTCCGCTCTCCCCGTCGTCGCCGTCACATCGTCATAACAGTCGTGTCGGTCGCAGTAAAATATCACGAAACGTAAACCGTTCACGAGACATTGATAAAACCATGCCTTGTTCCGCGGTCACTCTCTCTCTGGCCACCATAACGGCCATCGTGGCCACGGCTCTGCTGGCCATATCCTTCTCCACCGACAACTGGGTGTACTACGACGTAAAAAGGAGTCTGATACAAGTGAGTATACGTCCGGTGTTCGCATTATGTGTGCACAGTGACTCGCAAAGTTTAATCAGGATATTTTGGATAAGGATAACGAAAAAAAAAAAAAAAAAAAGGATAAGGATATAAGATATATACCGTATAATACGATCGTTTGGCTTATCATAAAACCCGTGTAGTGGTCAGCGATGTCGGCATACGTGTACGTACGTTCTGTATATTGCGCGATGAGCATATTGTGTATTATAGATAATAGCCGTGTGTAGGTATAATATATAGTAGACCCGATGGACCGGAACAATGGGCAATGAAAAATTAATCTATTCGGTCCACCATTGTTGAAAAAAAATATTATTTATAACTTTTTTTTTTTTTTCTTTTACCATTCATCGATCGTGAATGTGTAAACGCGACCGCCGCCGATGTCATCGGTTATACGAATACAC
>JAIPRL010000395.1:80953-146827 GCA_025469235.1 Pemphigus obesinymphae
AAAAAAAGGATTAGGATATAAGATATATACCGTATAATACGATCGTTTGGCTTATCATAAAACCCGTGTAGTGGTCAGCGATGTCGGCATACGTGTACGTACGTTCTGTATATTATGCGATGAGCATATTGTGTATTATAGATAATAGCCGTGTGTAGGTATAATATATAGTAGACCCGATGGACCGGAACAATGGGCAATGAAAAATTAATCTATTCGGTCCACCATTGTTGAAAAAATATTATTTATAACTTTTTTTTTTTATTTTTTCTTTTACCATTCATCGATCGTGAATGTGTAAACGCGACCGCCGCCGATGTCATCGGTTATACGAATACACCAGAGGTCGTTTCCCACGAGAGAATATATATATAGACGTCGAAAAGGTACGTCTCTCTCTGTGCACGACGACGCGACGTTTCGATCAGAAATAAATACAATTATATGTGTACCCACCGTTCGTTTAATATACGAATCTAATGAATTACTGTGATATTGCGATTGAGCCTTTGTACAATGTGATTTTCCGATTCATCGATCGATATTCATCATCCGCGGTGTACATGTTTTGCGGGCAATGTCCTTAACGAACGACCGCAAACCGTAGAAAAAATTGCACAACGTATTATTACGGCATCTTCAACGTAGGTACCTATAGGTAATATAAGTATATTTATGTATAATTATCGTGGAATAATAACAGAGGAACTCTGTGAATATTATACACGCGGTGGTGCACAGGAATATACATGTATACCCCTGCAGGGGTGTCAGTCGACACCCCTATGACCTTGGGTGGTGGGTGGTACACTAATATTATTCCAATATCTTGTTTGATAACTATATGATAAACTATTATTATAAACGTTATTTAAGAATCAAAATTGATAATGAAAATTGTTCAGGTATATATACGTAGATGGGTGGGTATGTTGTAAAAGTATGTTGACACCCCTTGCAGAAAATGAGTGTGCGCCACTGTAAACACGATAGGGTTCATTAGAAAGTTATTTGTTTTTTTTTTTTTTATGTTTTGTGTTATACGGATGGTTTGACACGTGTGAAGATCATAATATAATATTACGGAAAATGGGTTAGTTATGTGTGTTTTTCTGTAAACTTATGGAGAAAATAATATTTTCAATATTGTCTTATGAAAAGGACAATAATATTTTCCGTTTTTATATTCTTATATTAATTGTAATATCTTGAGTTTTACGAACCTTATTAAAATACACTAATATATAATATATTGTGGTTAAAACATGCTACATTTAAAATGTAAACAACTAAAAATCGAAAACTGATTACTAAAACCGTATAAATGATCTCACGTTTTACCTCAGCTGTAATCTTAAAATACTAGAAAATACTACGGATACAATAACTATAAAGCATATAAAATATTATGGTGCATAAAAACCATAATTTTTTTTTTAATGACTTTCTCGTTAAATAACAAAATCAAATTTCATGTGCGAGTCAGTTAGGTTTTACAGTTAACTAATTTGCTCGCATCTCGTATGATGGCATAATATTAACGAACAAAGAGTATACTGCAGTTGAAGGCACCTTATAAGTAAAATATGTGTCGGATTTATATTTTTAATGATAAAAACCGGTTTAAATATTTTGTTTAATGGAACGATTGAAATATATAATAATTATTTGCACACGCCTATATTGTATAATAATAATTCATTTAAGGATTTTGGTATTTATTGAAATATTGAAAAAGACTCGTAGATTGTGATGTGAACAATCACTACTGTACATTTTTATAAAGAATTATGAACCATATATCGATATATTTTTTCAATAGTCTTAAATCGTGTAGAGGAATATAATATTTTGTATAACAGAACGTAGGTATTTACTTTAATTAATACTCTAAAAACATATTATGTTAAAGAAAAAAATAACGAGTTATATCTAAAAGCAAGTTAATCATATTGTACTTTTCAATGTTTACCAAACATTAATTAAATGTTTATATCAGCGTTTGAACATTAAAAAATGCGCATAATACTCATTTATCATAAATAGGTATAATATATATTACCGCTAGTTTATCTGTTGTAAACTATACAATATATATAATATATACAATTTCACAATGATATTTTTGATTGAAAATCTATTAATGTAAAGAAGATAAATTAGTAGACTATTAATCACGGTCGAACCAGCGACATTTAATATATAAATACATTGTCATGTTTATAAATATCCTAATATAGGTAGTTCATGACACATGATTTTAGATTTTGTATTTTAAATTAATTTAAAGTAGGTTCCTATTTATTCATCAACACAATATCGAATTTATAACACATGCATTAAAAAAATAAAATGGCAATAATTCATATTAAAAAAAAAAATTATATCGATTTTTCACATACTGTGAATTTATCAGTCACAATAATCCATATACATAATATTACAGAGTAAAACTATAATTAATCTGAATAGGTACCTATAATATAATATAGTTTTGAAATGTTGATATTAAATTCCATCCATATAATACACATTTATTAATTTATTCTCAAAATTATCATATTTTACACTGATAAAAAGATATAATGTAATCATTACGGTTAAACATTATAATATGTATAGGTAACATTTTCCGTGAACAATAGAATTCACTATTTGCCTACAAATATTTTCGATTCTGTCATTACAAACAATTTTAATATAGTTAATAATCTTGTTTATTTATGTATGTGAGCACGTGATACTCTGATAACAAAAAAAATGTTTAGCGAATACGAAAACGATTTATCAACTTTAAAATGTTTATACTGAATAATCATAACTTATTTTATATAATGTTAGAACTAAGTATTTTGATTATGAAAGTTTCAAATTCTTATAAATTTATAAATATATAGGTAATAGATAATATGTAATATATATAAATCTGTAGTTATTTGATATTAATTTTTACGTGTATATGATTTAAAAGTAAAAAATAAATAACTCTATGACTATAAAAACTTTTTGCGGTTTTTTGTTTCAAAATTTATAATATATCTAAGATATACATTTATTGAGGTTACAGCAGCTCTAAGCATATATGATTTCAATTCTTTAATTGGTTTCACGCTATAAACGCACATTGAACTATATAATATATAAATTCGTGTTACTCGCAATGACCGTATTCAAGCTACAAATACGTGAATAAAATACATCGGATATATCCTAGGATATTATATGCACGTTATAATATAACTTTAAATTGGGAAAATAAATTTAAATTTTGCCTATTTTGTTAACAATTTATATAGGTTGTAGGTGCCTATTTTGATTGTTTACAAAAGTCCATAAGTACTTAATAACTCGGAATCAAAGATTCCACATTAATATCATAATATCGTAATATTTAGTCACAAGTACTTTAACAACACAATATTTTATATTATCTATACTACTCTATACAATTTCCAAGTTATTTAAATTTTTATTTAAAAAGAATCTGTTTAATATACAGAGAACTTTTGTGTTTTTGTCTTATACTAGACAATTATATGTAGAATTTACTTAAATTAAATTAACAGTTTTACATCCTCTTATTTCCCAAACACTAACATACTCTGGTTTGATCCTTAACATATTAGGGGAGTCGAAGACGATTCTCGATAGCTACGACTAGCGTAGCTACCAAATTATTGGATGGGTTTGGTAATTATGATCGGCTTGCACCAGAGACCAGACGCCACTGACGAGAAAATTCTCGTTGGCTACCACCCCATTTGCTATCTGGGAATCGAGCCGAGGACCTAGTGCATCGAAAAATGCGTCTCGACCACTTGGCCACTGATCGACCGGATCTACGGATCTAAGGATTATAGAATTTACTTCCAATTTTATTATTTACAATATATAGAAGAGAAATATAATACTTTGGCAATTTTTATTTATTTCAAAAATGTACAAAAATGGGTAGATAATGAGTATCATTATACAGTTATTAGTTTTTAATTACTTATTATTTTGTAAACATATTATATAGATATGGTAAAGAATAATAACAATCTTAACATTTTTGTTGAAGAAACATTACTTTTTCAATAAAACAAAGGAATTCATGGTTCCCATATATGCGTTTCATTTATAATAGACCTTTTATAATAATATACAGAGTAATTCACTAAGTGTGCTCACTTTATTATTAATCCTTAATTATGAATATGTTTGAATGTATAAGTATACTTAAAAACTATATATATTTTCCCAATACGTTGTTTTAAGGTTTTTATATCACTTAAAATGTTTTGCGGTAATACTAAGTTTATTTTTCGAATGAGAACTTTTTTTCTACTTTATTCGTGTATTTTCTCTGTATATTTTGATCTATCAAAAACAAACACATTCATAACGAGTAATTTTGAATTATTCTAATTTATTATAATATATGGCAGCCTTGAATTGTATGTTATAGGTTTAGATTTTAATCATCAACATTTAGTCAAGAATGCAGATAAATACTTATAAACTCGAAACAATAAAAAAAAATTATAAAATTGCGCATTATGTAATTTTTAAATAATAATTAAAAATTGAATAATATGGCTTTCATATTTGTTGTATTAAGTGAATTATTTTCATATCAAAATTGGTTGATTGGCATTTGAAAAACAGGTTTTATCACTATATACAGGATATAGTTTTTAAATGACATAAAGAAAGATAAAAAATTGGAAACATTTCAAAAATTAAAATGTATACATAACATGTACACATATAGTGTTCAAAATGGGATGATTATATTATTATATAATTTATAAAAGTCATCTTGTATAATTAGGTATTTGGATATAGACATATTTACTTTTATCGAAGATATCTTTGTACATTTTCTTTAATCCAAACATTTTTGTTTGAACTATTCCTAAACGTTAAGGTATTATCTACGTGAAATGGGATAAAACATCTAAATATTTGTGTTTAGAGCGACATTATTGATTATACCTACCTTTCGAAATTTTTTCATTCCGTAAAATATATAGTCTGTTCTGCCCACTTTACTTTCATTTTCATCGACCGTTTAATGTGCAAGCGGCCAAACAAGTCGAAAAATTCGAACTACATGAAATGAAAGTTTTTCCAATTGCCCGATATAGTATTGCGAACCGAGGTCATTTACCTGACTGGCTTGTCAAGTGCAGTTGACCAGTCTGAAAATAGCAATCATGGTTTCTTATATATATTAGGAAGAGAATACGGATATCGTCTTATATTATACTTTTGTCGATTTCTATCACGACTAATCTGGTAAACGCGTGTACAGACGGGTATATTTATACCTATAAATGTGGAAAAAAATATATGAAAATTACCAGACATAAAACCTTGTTTATATTGTACCTACGATACGACGATGATTTCGCCGGACTACTGAAATTCGTCGAATATAATTATATTATATTTATATATAAGTATATATTATATAGTCAACAAATGACGTGTCATTTTATTTTTTTGTCCAGAGTCACGCTCCGATCGACATTATTTAATTTTCCATTTCATTTAATGAAAAATATAGTAGCATCTTATTTGATTGGGTACGGGTGTTTTTTTTTTTTCTTATTTATAATATGCATCAAATCATGAAAGTACAAGTCATATTATTTTAGTTAACTCGCACAGTGAAAATTCGAATTTTAATTATATTAATACAAATTAAAAACCAAAAACACGTTGAGTGTCTAAAAATCATTATTAATTGAGAAATATCAAACTTGTTGTATTATCATACCTATTATATTATAAATCAGTTTTGTAAAGTACCTACCTAACTATTTGAATATGATTTTTATTTTGTATTCGAATTCTATATTGAAACTTTTCGGAAAAAAATTCAAATTAATATTCTGAATACTTTTTCTAGTATATTTTTATTATAAATATTTGTTAGTTTTTGAATACATTAAAATTGATTTATTGTTCATATGTGTACATTTTATTGTTGATTTTCCATCATAGGTATATTATATAGAGTATAGACCTAAAATGTATATACTAAATGTTTTATAACTCATGTCTTATAGTATGAATAACATTGTAAAGGTTGAAATTCAAGGTGTTATTATAAAAAAATAAAAATAATATTATTATTCTACGTTGTTATATATTATTTTCAAACAATGTCAAAGTTACATAATATATTGAGTAGGTAGGTACTTATATGTACCTATACGAGTATATCGCTGGTAATCTAGAGTTCAATATATTTGATAAAGATTAAAAAATAACTAGAAATATTAGAAATCAATTTCTGTGAAATACTATGTAGGTACCTATCTCAAGTTTGAATAAATATTCTGAATATATTTTTATAAAAGTATTTAAATACCCTGCTTATTCTGAATAAATGTATATTAATTTATATTGGAATAAACATAGGTATTCTTAATTAGACTGTGAAACCATATTTGTTTTAATGCTAATGAAAATAATAAAATGTTGTCATATCCTGGCACATCATTATAATATTTCATTTGATAGACATAACAATATCGGCTTACAGTGATGTACACGTATGGAAAAGTACCACTTAACATTTAACTATTTGTATAGGTAATGAAAGAACTTCACACGTATTGTAAATTGTAATATAAATATTGTCATCACTAAATTCATTATCCTTTTTCTAAGAGACGTAAATGCACAGTCCTGTATGGCTGTAGGTTTTGTATACGCCATGGTGGGTAACATGAAATAGCAAATCAATACCTATTTTAAAATGAAGGGTTCAATAATTATCAGATTATGAGGTAAATTAGGTATCAAAATTATTGAAAACACCGATAATTATTTGAAAACAAATTATATATATATATATTAATCTGCAGTCTACTGAAAATTATAAGCTTATAAGAATGTTTGATCTTATTAACTATCTTAAATAAGTTCTCTTGGCGGAAACGACGCATGCCCATTTGATGTTGATGAACGGCCGTGTTCGAATATATTTTCAGGTTTCTACATAATGTATAATGGACGTTCGCGCGACTCGGTGTTAGTATTTTAAATATGTAGGCACATCATACAACGCATATAATTATAAATATATTATAAATGTCGATTTTATGCATAATATTCTATAAGTATAATTTAATAACACGCGCGGAAGCTTCATGAGAATATATATCCACGAGTTCTCACTTTCGTGCGGTCGTTTGAGTTTTCTATTCTTCAAAAGACATTACGAACAATTATTTACCTATTCAGCGTATTTTATTTTCATTTTTTCATTAGCAAGTGAAACCATTTTTATATACATTACGCCGCGTATAAAACTATATAACTGGCACATAATACGTTTGCAGTGTATCATCGGTGAGAATGTTGCTCCATCCGTCCTGTAGAAAAATGTAAACGGGAGGAGAGAACGTCGCGGATTATCGGCTGTTTAATGTATAGAGAGAGATGTGAATGGACTCGAGACGATAACGATATAGGTAGTCGGGGTTGAATAATATCATGTTTTACAAGAAAAATCTAATTCCAAACCGAATAGTTAAAAAAATGTACTATTGTATTTGTCTGAGTATAATAGCCGCATATAGGTTATATCACTATAATATAGAAATATAGTGTTCAAATTAATTGCGATTAGGTTTTTTATGTAATCTTACGTATATTATATAGTCAATTTTTTTCCTCTGGGGTACACATATTTAATCAAATTTACACAGTTTGCATACGATTGTTTGAGACAGTAAATAGTATAATATAAAATATAATGTACCTTATATAAGTTAAGTCTTTTTCAAAGTATTATAATATCTCTACAATAATTTTATGAATATGATTTCGATTTTAATGTTTCGTGTTCCTATATAGTTAAGGTGACAAAAACGGCACCGGGCTTTAAAAAAATTGGATAATAAGTGTATCGTTGGAAATATGTCGGGACAACGGGACACAAATTGAAATACGGAACGTATGATCACCCTAATATAGGTCCTATTATTGATATTAACTACTATAACTGCAATATATTAGCTTTTGTTTCTGTAATTAGGTAATTTTATTATAATATCATATTATGAATACTTTATAATAATTTACTTTTCTAATAGGTTTTCGTTTGAAAGTTGATTTAAAAATATATATATATATACAGAGTGTCACAGAAGGATTTGACGAATGCAATAACTCTTGTTCCGTTAAAAATTTTGCAAGTTTTTTTTTGTAATAAGTAATAAAACTAAACGCTATAATTCTTATACATTCGATTTTATTTTATTTTTTTACAACTAAAAATAAATAATTAAAAAATTAAAATTTTGTTTATAATCCAAGATAGCCATTTTATAAATAAATTTTTTTTAAAAAATGTTTGTGTTTAAAACTATTAATTACGTTACATCATTAATTAAAAAAAAATGTTTAAAGTTTGTTAAAAATCAAATTTATTTCTTGCTAATCAATATTACAGCGATATAAAAAATGATAATTACCTAATAATTGATAAAAGAAGGGATAAAAGTATTATGATACAATGAATGATATTAGATTATAAAAATAAAATAAAATAAAATATAAAATATAAGAGTTGTAGCGCAGGGTTCTAGTATTATTAAATTATTAATAAAAACTTAAAAATATTGAACAGAACAAAAGTTATTGCATTTATCAAATCCATATGTGACACTTGTATAGATATCTGTGGTATACATTTATTTTAGGTATATAGTTGTAGGTATACTTATTATAATATATTGATATACTTACATATTATATAATTTTTCACCATAAATCAGAATATTACGTAGGTATGTGATAAAATAAATTTAAAACGAACGACGAGTATATTGTGTTTATTTTATATATTTAAACAATTTGAATCTTTTGATTTTTTGACATTAACGGTATATGAATATTTTTTAAAATATACGGATTTTGTAATTTGTCACGCGAAATACGGATACTATACACTTTTTCAGTATTTTTAACGCTCCGCAGTAACGTATTTGTAGATGGGAGGCACGTTATTATAGTTATTATTGGTTCTAAATGTTATACCTAATTTTATAAATTATACATGCAAGCGATAGATACATTAAGAATTGTAAAAATTATAAGACATAGGTAAAATGCTAATATATAGTTTAGATTGTCATTTTAAAATCAAATTTTAAATATCCATATATTTATGTTATATATCGATCGTTAATGATTAAAATAATTTTGTGCAAATCTATCGATATTTGTGAAAGAACTTGATTAATTATTGTTTTGTAGAAAAATATAATTACGGGTCACTAATTACTATATTTATATTACTATATTTAATTTAATTATATTTAATCACTATATTATATTTATTACTACATATAATTACTTTATACTTACATCTCATAAATTACTTGCTAAATATTAGTCATATAATAAAGACTAGAAATAATGTCATCGTTTTATACCTATACTTTGTAGTTTATTTTATATTTGAATATATATATATATAGGTACTAACGTATTAATAATCTTATACACCTACCTATGACCTTATAAATTGTATTTTGGAGTTGGCAAAAATATTTTTAATCACTACAATAATATATAATATATCATAACCTAGCTATATAGGTTCTAGTTGTAACATTTTTTGAAATAATGGTTTTGGTTCCCGAAAATGCATTTAATTGTGGTTCAGTTCTCATTCCTGTATTATAGAGGTATTAAAAAAAATTAAATTTCCAGTTGTTTTCGAAAAACTTACGAACTTTATAGGTACCTGTGTGTTTTTATTAGGTCACTTTATTATAGTCATTTTATTATTGAAATTCAATGGTCTCATCGTTGCACATAGAAATTCAAAATACTACTAAGAAATGCAATATAATGGCTCGTTTTTTCTCGATGACGTAAGCACTTATACTTATATATACACATATACACAAATGTGGGCAAGTTAATGGAAAAAATTAATTTAGTTAAGTTAAATTAGCCTAAATGCCTTCAGTTAAAAGTTAACATTGAAAAATATTAACTTAACTCAGTTAAAAATAAGTTAATTTTTTTTTTCATTTAACATTTGTGTCTTAAATTTCAAGACTTTTTTTTTAAATTATTCAAATATTTAAGAATAAAATTTCCACTATTTGCTTATTTTATATTAGATACTGGTTACAAATTTGTAGGTACTATGATACAATTTCTTGTTTTTTATACGTGTTAACTTAACTAAATGATTATAAAAATTAACGATTAAAAGTTAAATTAAGCCAATGATAATTTAATCTAGTTAAGTTAATTAGTTAATAAACAAATTAATTAACTAGTTGAGTTAAAAGTTAAACAAAAATTAACTTTCTAACTAGTTAATGCCCACCATTGTATATATATATGTTTCTCAATTATATTTTTTTTGGGGGGAGGACTGTTGCGCAACTCCGAAAAATATAGTAATTCATAATATCTTATATCGCATATTTTATGAATTATATATATATATATTTTTTTGAAAACGAGAAAAACAAAAACGTTAAGCAACGTCATGTATAGTCGTGTGTAAGTTGTTTATTTTATTTTTTCATCGCAGACACAATACGCCGTGGACGCGATATAATTCTATATATACATTATGTGATAACCGTATAATCATTATTGGGTACTATATAATATAATATATCCAATATTCATTGTGTGTCAACTAAAACTGAACGGGCCAAATTCCTCGAGCCTTATAGCTGTACCTGTATAATAAGTACGTAGCGTGTAATATAGTATGCGGCAGAGGCTTCCCGAACTAACGGGTCCGGTACTGGGGCACGTATATCGGTATTTTCACGTCATTTGCCGTTCTTCGTGTACGTATAATAATAATACGTCATATTCATATACGTCGTGTTTTAAATATCGATATTTCCGTCTGCCTAATCGTTCGTAAGACGCGATAATACTTGATTAATAATGTGGAAAATAAAGGTCAAATATACAGTAAATACAGTATAATAATATGTATTATATACCATATATAGGAACTTACCTATAAAATACGTCTGTAACACATTTAAAAAATATTTGGACTTATTAGGTAACAATCACAAAAACTCGTGAAAAGAAAAAAAAATTGTCTTCATAAACTATTTTGAATGTTATAATATTGTTATGTCGTACGCCAGTATTCCAAATATTTTTACAACACGTTACAATCGATAATTATATAATAAAATATTTAGCTTATAACACTCCGGCTGATGTAATACAGTATTGTGGTTAGAACTTTTATTTTTCTTAAGTTTTTTTTATTTATTTTTGAAGTTCAAAAGTATTCACTACTCGGAATACGCAAACAACAAATAATATTCCGAATACGGGATTCTGAATAGCGTGTTATATTATGTGGACGTTTGATAATAATAATTTTTTTAAATATATTATCGTTTGGTATATTAAAAAAAAAAAAAAAACAAACAAAAACGATTACGTGTTCCATACAGTAGTTATATTGATGCGTAATGCGCATTTTCGTATAATATTATATTTTACTCTCCTCACTTCGATTGTAGATTTATGTTTACAAGGTGATCACCAAGCATGCTCTCGTCACACGTTTATCTATTAGTCATGTATATTTTCGATGTTTAAATAAACTTTAAAACTATGCATATTTTACATTTAACTTCTATGTTACTTAAAGGGTGTCATAGAGTGGTGCCACAAACCTTTTTGTTTAAATATAAATACTTTTTTTTTTTGGGCACAAGAACTCTTTTGTTAGCAGGGATTTGTTTGAATTCAAGTATTTTTTCTTAACTTTAACTTATAAATACTTGATTAAATATTACTGATTAACATTTAATAATGTACTTATACTGCCCTTCTAGTGCGTACAATTTCACATTGTACAAATTGTGTCAAGTTCCGCATTGTCAAATTGCGTTCAATTTTTTTTACAATTTTCTTGTGATACAACTGTATTTTTGTAACTAAATATTCAAATTTAAAATGTTCATTATTATGTAAAATTAGATGTATCAAAAAATACAAAATTCAATTTTCCCGACAATTTACTTTTTGTAGTTATTGCCTTTTCCACTAGAAGGACAGTATAATATATTCGTTACCTTTAAGTAAAAGTACCTGTTTACTGGAAGACTATTAACTATAGTAGGTACCTACATATATAAATTAGAATAACACTAAAAACTATACTTTGTTGAATATTGATTTTGTGATACATACAGGATGTCTGAATTTCCAGCAAAACAGAGGGGTTTCCGATTTTAAAAAAAGGATATAGTATACACTTTAAGTGACCCGAAAAAATTTAAGTATTGGAAAATATAGTTAAAAAAAATACATGTATAGTGAGATAAACACGATTAGATAAACACTCTGTATATATATATATATATGGGCATATGGCGTAGGTACGAAAAACATTCCGACACTGTAGAATATGCAACGTATACTTATTTAAGTTGCTCAACAACCGGGGGGCCGAGTGGAGATTCTCCATCGGCAGGTTTTTTTTTTAAAGGCGAAACAACGTGGGAACTGGGAATATGAAAATATCATATTATACTCTGTCAGATATATACGATTTTATGCTCGGATAATTTCCATCGGGACAGTGTACGTATATCAGCTATACATATAATTATATTCGTTAATGGTTCGTACATACATAATAATATAATATACTGAAGCCGAACGTACATGGTTGACTTATTGACTTATAACGAATCCGATAATGAAGTCCACTAGGTATCGAAATTAACAAATTAATAACTTGGTGAGATTAAAAGTTAATCGATCAAAATTGCCAAAAAAGTATAAGAAAAAAAGTAATTATTAAAGTGCGTCAGAAAAATGTCCATAAGATTATATAAAAAAACCATTATTAACCCATTCGTTCTGGTATATTATACGAATAAATTGTATATTATACTATTCATACAGGATCTCCCACGAGGATTTGCTATTTTAAGATTGTGTAGGGGTAATAGTGTTTACATTGATCCTGAACAATCACTTTAAAAATAGTAATTCTTCGAGGAACATATATAGTCAATAGATAATAATATGAATATGGTGTTCCTTATTATGTATTCCTTAAAAGGAAAACATCCGTTTTTAAAGCGTCTTGTATAGGTAATTTTTATGAAATTGTGAGAAAAATTAAAATCCAACAATTAAAGAATATTTGAATAGTAAAAACGAAAAAGACTCTTCTCATAAAGTAATATATACTTACTCTATGACTCTTCTACAGCATAGATAATGATCTCGTCTATAACTTTGATAATAAGTAAATTTACTATAATAATATTAGAAATTACGAAGTTGTGACATATATTATCAGTTGGTTAGACGGAGATGGCAAATGTGTGTGCTACGCCCTCTTAAAATATTAATAATTATGGTTTTAACGGGGGGGGGGGGAGGTATACCGTAAACTTCCACTAGCTAATAATTTCATTATTATAATATATAAAAAAATTTACGACAAAAAAAAAAATTATATATTCTTAAAAATTAACGCTTAAAAAATCGATTTTATAACGATCGATTGCGTTGATCGTCTCCCGGACAACACGATATTCGACACTGGGTGCGGACGTCTAATGCAATTTTGGTCGTTGTCCTTGAACTTAGTTTTTCGGGCCAAAGTATGCATATAATATAATACCGGTATCATAAGAATACGGTGCAACAACCCGATATTCGTCCTTAAGACGATGATATGCCAAACACATGTGTTATCGAACGTTGACTACTGTTCAGAATACGTATTTCGATATAGTTATGCTATATTCCAAGAAGTGTACGAGGTATATGGAATATATTATAATACGTAAGCAATAGAAGGATACACGACTCGGATAGTGAAAAAAATTTGCATAATAATCACTGTGGTCTGGTTTAAAACGAAGCGAGAATTAAAAATTTTATTACACAATCGGGGGGGGGGGACTATTTTTACGTTGTATAGAGTACATGATAACGTTATTTAAAATTAGTATGTGTTATCGTTTTTAATGGTTTTGTCTTTCGCATAAAATTAAATCCAATGACAACTTGTTTAAATAGTCCCATCTGCACTCTGCCATCTCGTATAAGATATAGATATAATAATATGATGGGATGCGCTTTTGATATCAGATTGTTTTATAGTATTACAATTTATTACCTGTATTATAATGGAAACATGGGATATAAATCTACTATAATAAAATTATTCATTAATATACCGTTTATATATATGGTATACCTACGTACCTATATATTATCGACATCGATAATATTCCAGAATTTATATAAGATTATTATACTGATTCATATTTGGAGTTTGAATTATTATCAAACTGCGTATTTGACCGTGACTAGTGCGGTTTGGAATTTAAGATCGTAAACGTTTCCACAAGGGGGCCCAAAAATTGTGTAGGAAAATTCTAATGTATTTGGTGGTAAATTGGTTTCAATAATATTTTATTATAATTTTGACACAGATTTGGTTTTTATAATATTACCCATTATTTATATAATATATAATATACAGAATGCAGACATTATTATTGATTAGTTTATTATTAAATGAAGAACTGTAAATTTTTATGAGACAGTTTGAAAAAGAGTCTAAATATCAGATACTCCCATATACGAATTCCTTAAAGTAGGTATCTACATTAAACGCAATTTTCTGCTTATTAATTTATAAAAAAAAAAAAAAAAAATGCAGAGATATTTCAAGAAAATTTTATGTACCTAACAATCGAAAACTTATTTAGAAATTGTAGCAGCCTCGGTACTAATATTTTTGACGTCCCCTTCCCCCCTCCAATAACAAAAACATTTAATATAATTTATATCGGGTCTCAATGTATGATGTATAATTATGTAAATAATAAATCTAATATATGTAATTATATTGGTGTAGTCATATCTATTTTTTTTTTTTAATGATATACAAGTTTCTTGAAAAATATCTTAGGCACTTTTTGTATGATACATAATATACGGTTTTATATATAGATTTAAACATAAGATACAAAAAAAAACATTATTTTAGATCGGTATCTTATATAGATTTCTGTGGAATATTTCGGACATTTTTGGCACTGTTCTACCATTTTAAAATACGAGCATTAATATACACCGATGGCGATAATCGATAACCAATATGTCTATATATTATACATAACTACCGGACCGGGTAATATGTAAATCTACACTAATCCGTGGCATAATCATCGAGGACCGAGGCGTTATTATTTATACACGTTTTTATATAGGTACACGCCACGTGTCCATTACCGTTATCTCTGCAGCAGCGGAATTAAAAAAAGAGGTCGACTATACGAAAAGAAAACGTATTTATATTAATAAAAATAACAAAATATAATAATAAGAAATAATATCGAAAATGCAACGCTCCATTGCAAGACCATCTACATTATACAATGGTGCGTGTATATTATACAGTCGATGTTTATCGTCGGAGACGCATTCTTTTCAGCGCATAACGTATTCTGTCAGCGTAAATGCATTGGAACCGCTGGTTCGCCGGGCTACAGTACTAATATACAGTGTATACAAGAATATGCTAAGGTCATTGAGCCATCGATTGTGCAGCGGTTTTTTATTATTACTCTTTTTTTTTTTTTTTTATGTTTTTGATTTTTTTTTTACCTATCGATCGCACCGGAAACGACAGCACTCTATAGGGCGGAAACGCAAAGAGACGCGAGCGGTTCGATAATGATTTATTCGCTAATATCCGTTGTGTATATCGATGGTTTGAATGAGTGGCATACACAACTGGGGGATATGGGGGATAGATTCCCCCTTGACCTTTATTTTTTAGAAATTTTCGTCTTTATAGTGTTTTTTGTGATGAAAATATTTTTTATCAATTATATTTTCTTTTTATGATAACAGTATCACAGAATATATTATTACCGTATAAGTGTTAGTTAATAAACGGTAATGGTTCGAGGTTGGAAGTAAACTTTATTAAAAAATATGTTCATTTCCCCGGCCCCCATAGAAAATTCCTGTGTACGCCACTGGTTTGAATAAACGTAAAATATAGAACGCGAAATCGATAATATATTATAATATAATATATTTTGACGATTTGATGCGTTGTATCTATATAATTTTTTTTTTCAATATTTAACGACTGTTTTTAGACGCGGCTATATAGGATATATAGGTTATACGTGTACATATAGGTATGCGCGTTTTCCGGATCGACTGCAGAAGAGATCTATTCGATCGACGATGTATGCGGAAAATCATTATACTGTATATGCAGAAATCGGATACGTTTGTAAGTGGATTTTTCTGTTTTGAAGTCAACGTAATCGCATACAGCTATTCGCATCGTTTTGAATAAATCATAATTTCAGACGGATGTTGACCTACAGGTTCCCCCCGGAAGTTGTGTCAAATTGCGCTCATTTATCGAATGGCGAATGTGCCAGTTCCCCACATTGCATTAGTGTATAGGTACCAGTTGCGTTCATCGTTGCAAATTTCATCTCATTCGGGCATCGTAGAATTGCGATAAAAATATATAGGATTGCACGGATCCTAAATCAGAGATTGAAAATCGGTTTCATTTAATTTTCTTCCTCTTATTTCCCTATCTACATTATATATTAGTGTTATTCTCGGACGAAGTAGAATATTACAGTTTACTGAAACTATTCTATGCCAATTTAGCTTTCATTGGAAAAATTTTTTTAAGATTTTTTTCAACCATTTGACTGATACATACATTTCATCAAGCTCGAAAATTTCCGATCCAATTGGCATCGCTGAATTACTATAAATTCAATTTGACTATATTACATAAATTATGCATATAGTGGCCAGTGAATAATTTAATTTGTTTTTCTAAAAAGTCCTGATCAGTTTACATTCAAATATTTTCGTCGTGGGTAACTGGTTATAATAGGTATGTTCTCTGAAAATTCAAAACGAAACAATGATAGAGAAGTACGATGGCTTACGATTCTTATACATATAGTAATTTGGTTACGTAAAAAATGCAGATTTTTCTCGAAAATTAAAGTTAAAATCATGAAAAACCGTGGAAATACTTACCACCAGCTTTCTCCGAGTTAGGCGAAGCTAGGAGAGTATCCGTACCCTGCACTACCTTATTCTTACCTATAGATACTAATGATGCCAATTTGGAATTACAAAATTGTTTTTCCTGGCAATGTAATATATCGTGAAAAGTTTAAAATGAAAACATTTTAATTTCTATATTCAATTTTATTGCAAATAAATTTTTTTACTCGTAAAATTAAAATAAATATGTTTCGCAATATTATTAAACCTTATGCAATATAATAAAAATTAATAGTTATCATATTGAAATAATTACATTTTAGAATGACTAATAATAATTGACGAGTTCCTATACATAAACGAGTAAGAGAATTTCATATGATATGTGGTCATATAAGTTTGAAACCGAAATGTATTATTCTTGTAATTCCTGGATTTGGAGTAAATATTATAACATTAAATATACTATCATTTTAAATTATTATTTTAATAAATTATCGAAACATTATATTGTTCGTAGAAATAAACCAATTAATGTCTGTATATTAGAAAATATAATAAACGATTAATATATATTACAAAGAAAATTTAATTTCAATACTATCCACCAATTTACTTAAATAAATTCGAGAAAGTAATATATAAATAACATTGATTCATATTATAATTTTAACGAAACGTTATCAAATTATATAAAAAATAATAATAAATACAATATAGATTTTATATAGTTATATGGTTTGGCATTTGTTACTTTATATACCTACCTAGTAATTCAATTAGATTTAGACAATTATTATGATACGTTTCGAGTAAATACCTACTAACATTTATATTAGAAGAAGAGCTCAAAACTCAAATAGTTTTTAATTATAAACATATTTATTGTTAAATATTTTAGTTAAATTATAATTTTCTCAATAATGGTGACATGAAAATGTTTTGCATATAAAATAAAATGGTTAAATTATGGAGCATAAAAATAGAAAACACGTTTTGTCTACAATATTGGATTTTCGACAAAGTGTGCGCATGGATGCAATAAATGGTGTTCCTGTTGCACTTCAAACTTATTCTCGATTTCAGTGTGTTGGGAAAAAAAATGATCTAATTAGCTAATATGTGGTAGATAAAAGAATAATGAACATTTAGTTACAAATAAATACTTAACTTTACTTTAAATTATTTTCAAACTATTTTTGGTTGTTCCTTTTTTTAAATTAACGTCATAATATATCCAAGATTTTCTCATTATCTTCTCAAATTATATTTTAAGAATTAATTATCGAATTTCGATGTAAATTATTGAGTTCAAAAACTAAAATTTGTTTTTTGCCTAAATCTATGTGACTATGCCATTGTCATAAAATAATGGGCCACTTAATTCTAGAAACCTATCTATATATTATCTATATAACTGGTTAGAATTTTCATTGCAACTTATTCAAAATACTGTGCGTAACTATAATTTTGGGATTGTTGATCTAATAAAAACAATAATATATTCAATATTAAATACGTAGCTTCATAATTTCATATTTATTTTACAATTAAACCGCAAACTTTTAATTAACCGATTATCAATTTTTCAACATAATAAAATATGTAATTATAATATTTCTATGTGAATCATAGGATTATTTTCATGATAAAATTAGCTCATTATTTTTGTTAATCAAAAAAAAAAAGCAGTTTTAAAAAAATATGTAAATACATGTAGGTTCTTTTTCTTATCAATGTATCAATATTATTATTAAGTATACGTAAAATGTATTTTTCTGATCACATTCTTTACCGGTTAATAGGGTCATATCTATCAACTGGATCAAGTTTTTGGTAAAAACGTTGTTCATAGAAAAAAAATTATAAATCCACTAGCTTTCTTACTCCATTCAGGATCTAAATATATCTACTAAAAACGAAGAATTTTAAATCTCTAAAATAATATCTCTTTAATAATTTAAATATTATATTAAAACTTAAACTTAAATGTCCTATATACATTGATTTATATATATAATGCATTATACCTATATATAATATAATATTTTGGAAAGGTTACTAGACACCTAGTTCATGAAAAATGGCCTACAGGACTGCGATAATAAAAATTAATACATTGTGGAATCTATCTTTATTATAAATATTATCAATAATTCATATTTATGAATATTAATGAACGTAAAGTGCAAAATAATATTTTAAGTACCTATATATATTTTATATATTTTGATTGGTCTCGTATAATAATCGAAGCGTTACCGGCTGGAAAATAGGTTCAAATGTTCGGTTTTTTTTTCGAATGGTCACTTAGGCACATTGTCCCCTCTAAGTACGTATATCTAAATATATACTCTGGTAAATCTAAGGAAAATCACATTATGGGCAAAAAAATGGACGCGTGAAGATATTTTGACAGCGATAACAAAGCAGAATGACAATATATATATAATAATAATAAATAATAAAAAAGTGTGTCAATATTATTGAACGTAACAATAATAACATAAAAGTGTTTTTTGTTAAAAAGAAAAGTTCTTTATGGCAATAAAAAATTATACGATAAATCAGTAAAATAGTGAATAAATAATAATGACGACATCTTTGAAACAATTTCCCATATGAAAATGTATATTATAAAAGTCAATTAATGCTTGATAAGTTTTCATTTAAATATTGTATTTCATTTAAACGACATCTTGATATATTTTTAATAATTTACATTTTACATAATATTAAATTAGTACAATATATATATATATATATATATATCGTTATTTAAACATCTATATTTTGGATGAAGTACTTTTACTTAATATTTTTAAAATTGTATTAGAACGTAGGTAATATATGCGTTCATCTGTTGTTATCCGAATGTTAAAATTGCAAGTATATTGCAAGATATAATCAAATTTCATACGGGAAGGGCTTTACACCTTCAAAAAATCCTAATTAAATTCTAACGAATAACTTTTGCTGAAGACTTGTTAACTAGGTAAAAAGTAATATTCTGAACTATTTCCACCGTGCTTCCAAATTCAAGGTAGTCTCGAGACCATTGAAGGTCCTTTTCAAATTAAAATTTACCTCGTATTATACAATAATTTTTTTTTATAGGGCCCTACGAAATTTTCGTCTATCTTAGTACCCGAAAAAACATCAAAAGTGTCTTGTATACCTATTAGGCATAATATAAGTGTAATTATTCTAAATAACGTCTTACATATTTTAATAATTTAATAAATATATAATAAATATTAAACAACATAAAGTAAATAACAGACAATTAATTATTGTTTTAATTAAACTTTGGACTGGACAATAATATTTAACATGATGTGTAGAGAGGGGGCAGGGACACAGCACGCTAACAGGAGATTTCTGTACATCCTATATAAGTATGAATCAGCTATCATAAGAATCCAAAATAATATAGTGAGGTGAAAATAAACAAAAAAGTTAGACAAGGATGCATAATATCACCATTCACCAATCATATTCAATACGTATATCCAAGAAGTAATAGATAAGACAGATAAAAGGAAGAGACCAATTTGGGTATAAAGATTAACGGTCAGAGAATAAGTACCTATGTTACGCTTCACCGATTACATAGCAATAATTGCTGAAAATGAGAAAGATTTACAGGAGTTAATAAGAACCATGGATGATAATAACGATCAGAATGAAAATATATTAGCTAAAAATAGAAGTAGTTGTATGTGGAAGAAAAAATACAAGAGTACACATAAAGCTACGAGGAGATCAAAGAATAGACCAAGTAGATGAATTTGCTTTTTAGGGGGTACAATAAGCAAGGATGGACGTAATAAAAGTGAAATAATAAAACGTATTTGCCGAGCCAAAATAGCTTTTAACAGTAAGAAAACTCTACTTACTCCAAAGAACATTAGCCTTAAAATTAGAAATAATCTATTCAAGACATATGTATGAAGTATATAGCCCTATATGGGTGTAAGACCGGGACAATATCAGTGAAAGAGCAAAATAGATTGGCAGCATTTGATATGTGGGGTTATAGGAGGGTGTTGAAAATAAGCTGGATGGACAGATTAATAGCTACTATGGAAAAGTATAGTAAAAAGACGGAATGAATGGATAGGACATATGATTCGACGTGAAGGATTACTAAAACTAATTATAGAAGGAAGTGTGGAAGGAAAGAATCATAGAGGAAGACCAACACTAGAATACATTCAACAGATAATAAGGGACCGGGGATGTTATTCATATGTAAAAATGAAAAGAAAAACGGATAATAGAGAAGAGTGG
Organism: Pemphigus obesinymphae; assembly: GCA_025469235.1. Lineage (NCBI taxonomy): Eukaryota > Metazoa > Arthropoda > Insecta > Hemiptera > Aphididae > Pemphigus > Pemphigus obesinymphae. Next base: position 102,296 of record JAIPRL010000395.1, read on the forward strand.
AAATTGACTGTAAACCAATCTTCGGATTGAAACCATAGAGAGAGAACCAAATTTTAATGATAAGCTGTATCATAATTGCATAAAATTTTTTACTATGTTTTTAGTAGGACTATTTTGGTAGAATAGGAAAATGACAAAAAAAAAAAAATTTAAAACACGTTATTAAATATCTGTTACTTTATTACCATCTGTCAACTCAGATTGATGTAAATACATTATTTATTACTGTACACTAAGTATGTATATAATTTATAAAAATAGGTCCTTATACATTTTATATGACTACGTATTGTGTGGTTTATTTATTTTTATACTGTATTTTTATAACACTATACTTTTGTTTTTATTAAAATTGTTATGTGGCGCGCGTGTCTTATTCCGATTGCGTAGCAATCAACAGTTTGGAATTTGGGAAATAATAACATAATATATTATTATAAATGAGTTTCCACTGTCTGGATATATAAGTACTATGAAGATTGTGTGTGTGTGTGTGTGTGTAATATTGTAATTAGATTTTTCATTTAAAAAATATTTACGTTAATTGAAAGACATCAAAATTATATATTACCTGTTATACGAACGATCAAGATGTGTATATTAGGAACTGTCTGCAGCGATTGACCTAAACATAATTAACATTATTTTTAATTCGTATTTAATTTGTTTTCAGAATGCCGTTAATCAGCGGAGCCAGACGTCCGTACTTGAACAGATGAACAAATACTTTTACTTCACGAGAACGAAGGGCCTTTTCAGAGTATGCTTTCCTAAGGAGAGACCTTCGACTGGTAAACAATAATAATAATATATTAAATATTCGAAAATGGTCAAAAATTGAAAAAAAATTATAAAACATACATTAAGTCAAACATGTTGATATGATATATGTATAGTAGGTAGGTACTACTGTGAAAATTTGATACGGTCGAATCAGTTTATCGGGTTACCAGTTGTTGCAGTCACGTTGATTTCTTTTTCGGGTTTCGCGTTATGTATTATCGCACACAGCGCAGTATAAATACAGGTTAACGAAAAATCTACTATTGGGAAAAAGTAATATATCATTCACATAAATTCGTGTGTAGGCAATATAGTTAAAATAAATAAATAAATAAATCAAACGAGATTACAGATATAATTTGTGGAAAATACAAGGTCTTGTTAAAACGGCACGGTGTCGGAGTACTTAAGAGGAAGCGATACCCGTATTTTTGGTCTCCGTCTGTTAATATAGGTACACGAAATTTACGTTCAGCACTTATATCACAACTTTGTCATTTTTAATAATATTAAAATAAATTGACTTATTACCAAGTTTATACACGATGTGATATGCTTTCTCGGCGTTTTTTTTTTTGCGATATTTTAATTTTGAAAAGACATACAACTATTTTTAAATCCCAATAATTTATGCAAATATGTTTTTCTTTAAAATTAAAATCGTGTAAAAAAAAGACGTCGACAAAGCATAGATAATGATCTTGTGTATACATTTGGCAATAGATAAATTTACCCTACTAAGTTGTAATAGAAGTGCTGAACGTACATTTCGTATATTAACAGTTGGTCAGACGGAGACAACAAATACGTCCTCTTAATCATATATCTATGTACGTATACCTATAAGTACGTATATACGAATGGGTATTTTTCAATTAGGTTGAACAAAATTGAAGGCTGGTAAAAAAATAGAACGCGAGCGTGTCATTTATATTATTTATTGTTATGTTACTCGTGGTCTTATAAAAAAAAAAAAAAAATAAAAACAACAATGTTCCATAGTATAAATATTGATATTTATCGTATGTATAAAAAAAAATCGTGCTTATATAGTATTTACTTAGGTATATAATAATATATAATGTCGAAAGAAAATTCAATATTAAAGTTTAAAAATGTTAAAATATAATATTAAACAGGATACCTACCGTTAATTTAATATTGTTATATTTTAATCGTTGCGAGTAGGTATATAATAACTTATAATATAGTCCTATAGTGATAATAACTTTTAGATTATAAATAGGGTTTTAAAATAAACAATAGCCATCCAGACTCAATTGTTCCTCAAATATTTATTCTGTTATTACTATTTTAAATTTGAAGTGATAAGATGATTACATTGATCATTGCATTCGAAAAAATTAATAATAACTACTATTGAAAAATAAAATAAAAATAGTCAACCTTGAATATATTTTACTTGTTATTTTCCCATTAAATACATTTTCAGTCATAAAAAGTAGTTTTCCTTACTTCTGGAAAAATCGAAAAATTACCTTTTTATCGAATTACTAGGACCTAAAATTACTATAAAAAAGCTCCTCTTTACTTCAAAACCTCTGATTGGATCCTTTTACCCAAAAAAAGTAACATGAAAAAAAGACTTTATTGTAAAATCAATACATTTCTCGTTTCGACCAGAATTTAAAATTCAATATGAAAATTTAAAAACAATTTTAAAATGGGTCCATTTTTAGGTATCGTGAATGACAGGGTCTAATATTACAAATAAGGATATCTTGCCATTGCTGTTTCGTTGTGGTTACATTTTTTTATAATACCTCTTGAAAAAATTATTCAATATTATTATTATTTTTTTTATTTGAACTTAAATAACAACAAGAATTTTCTGTTTACCTATTACTGAATTCTTCTTATTTTCTCATTATTATAAACGGTCAATACAAAATCAGTTATCAAAGAATAACGGTTATTATAAGTATTATAACACTACTTACTTTTAATCGATACGTATATATAACACCATTGACTATTGAGTGTAGAAATAATTATTTGTATAAGTTTAAAATAATCATTTTCTACTTGCCTATATACAGTGTTTGAAATGCTCACTTAAAAATTGAATTCGTTCACGTTCACGTTCAAATGTATTTAAAAAGAACACGTTCACACGCTCGTTCTTTAAAAAAAAATGAACGCGTTCATTTGGTCATTCATTTAAATTAACTAATTATTAACAAAATATACATTTTTTTTTATATATAGTATACATATATATACTTACTAAAAAATTACCGATTCATAGAAACCATCATTTTCATTTTATAGCGGACCCAAGGAAATTGGACTTTTAAGTATTGTATTTAAACCTAATAAGGTTTATATCAAAATTTTAACATATTTTAATTTAATTTGAACGGCCTGAAAATCGTTTCAATTTCTTAAAAATATAAACGCCGTTCACGTTCTATTTGACAGAAATGAGTGGCGTTCGGGTGTCGTTCACAAAATATGAACGTAAACACGTCATGAACGTCGTTCTTTCCAAACACTGCCTATACATGATCTATAATTTATTGTAATTATAATTTCTTACATTGCTTGTATTTTTAAACATCTATCTTTGTAGATATTTGCTTATTCGATTTTGGGCATCACGAGGAACCTAGCGGTTTTACAATTATATTTATTTATGGTATATAATTTTTTATTTTTCTGAAAACAAATTGTCGGCCAGAAGACTTGATCCAATTGTTACATAGACGGGTACCCTGTGGGTCAGTAAGACTTTTTAAAAGAGAGGGGCCAGTAATTATTATTAAAAGTCCCATTTTTATGAGAGGTCAAATCACAAATTATACACTTTCATTTAGTACTTATTTAATTGTAATATTATTCAAGTAATAATACAAAAAAATGTAGTCCATTATCCCATCGGCATTTATTATTATTATTATTATTATTAATTTGAAAGCATAAGATGATTCTGAGTGAAGTTCGGAATAATATTGTTTTATAATTTATAAGAATTTTACATTAATTTTGGCGCAGTTTTCCTTTTCGCTTCAGAAAACTATTAACCGAAAAATGACCTCTATAACTTTTAAGATAGATACCTACTAATAAGAAAAATCTGTAAACCCAAAAACTGTATAAATAAAAAAGTGTAATCATTCATAAAATATTAAAGCATTAATTTATTTTTATACTTTTTTATTATGTGCTTAAAAAGTTTTGAAATTTTTATAATGTTAATATTGTACTGTAATTAATATTTGGTGCCAATTTAAAGTTTCTGGCTAAATTATTTTCAGAATTATAATATTTTTTTTATAATTTTCAGTAATTTTGCTTTACGTTTAAGAAAGCTATTAGGAAAATTACAAAAATAACATTTTTAAAGAACTCGAACTCGAACGATTTTATATCAGACGTTTGAAATTTAGCTGAAAATTTCTACTGAACTCCTATTCTACCTGAAATTATGTATACATATTGTTTTGAAAAAACCACATCATTGTCAAACCACAATACGTTCAGAATTTAAAATAAAAATAAAGAATACGGCCCATGGAGGGACATGTTCTTTCTGGCACTTCCCATAGCTACGCCACTGTGTGAACCTATTTAATTTTATTAATTTATTATTATTATGAATATTTTTTTAGCGGTTTATAATGACAAAATGGCAGCAGTGAAACGCCTGATCGGATTTTGCTATCTTTTATCCATAGATTGCTACACGAAACGTTTCCTAATCTATTAATTTTTTAGCCCTGTAATTATTTAGTCCAAAAACATTTTATGACGGGTCGTTGGACACGTCTAAAACCATTATTTATTTTTACCGTTTGACGTTAAAATATGTATACGATGTGCGTCCCAATAACAATAACAGTGTTACGAAAAATTCCTTACGTGCGATTTTGACTCGACGTCGGCGAATTTTTCAGTTCAATGTCGAAACGCGTAAAAAATAATTTATTATTTTTAAATGTTTCGTTGTGATCTACGAATACGTGTTAATGAATACACATGATCCTATACATAATGTATTATACGTGCGAAATCAAAATATCTCGTATATTATACGGCATTAATTAGAATTTTCTCAATGTTTTGTCTCGATATTTTCGACCTAGCTGATGTGAAACTCGTGATAGCATCGTTGGGCAATATTCGAAAATTACAGCTCGGGTGTCCGCCGTTCACCGTTGAATCAACAGGCATAATGCACCGCACAAGTATATATTGTATATTATATCTTATGTGCAGTCTAGGGCTTAATTTTAAATCATTTATGCTCTATTTACATTGTCACATATTCACTTTGCATGACCGTCGTAATTAATGTTTGATGAGAATTTTCATTTATTAATTACTATGATATATAATATTACATACATTTTATTTAGTTTTTCGCCCGGCAGTTGCAGCACAATATTTATTACAGTACATATTGTGAAATATACGTTTAAAATGTATTTAAATACCAAGTGTTATTGATAATTTGGAAAAGTAATTACATTGAAAACATTTTTGAATTTTTTAAATAACAGGGTCAGACTGGACCGAACCGTTACCTATACGAATGTACACATTTTACGGTAAAAATATTTGATCAGGATAGTACGTTGAAAAATTTTTTTCTGATTTTTGAACTTATTCGATAAGCGTGTAAGGAAAAACTAAAAATAGTATTTAAAATAAAGCGAATTATTTCCTCGCAATTCGGAAAAAATATGTCGTCTAGAAATTTGAAATTTTCAAAGAATATTGTATTTTACTATTATACATACGTCATATAATTTTTAACTAATATTAATTATATATAGGTATAGGTACTTATACATTTCACTTATTAAGTTTCGCTGAGAATAGTTTTTTCGAATGAGATGATTTATCATTGCATTGAAATTCCATATATCGAACGAGTGTACGTATAAAATCCATCAGAATGACAGGCGAATAAAAGTATAATAGAATGATGGTCTGATGTAAATACCGCCAGTACTTTTATTTTTTTTAAATTTAATTATTTAATATTATGAGGACGATTAAATTTACTAGAAACTAAAAGTTGTACTAAAGTTCTTACCGAATTTCAAACCCAAATGTAATTAAAACCAAATGGCGGATTTTATTCTTCACTCAATCAAGTAAAATGATTTGAAGTAGGTATAAAAGAGCGCAATACATTAAAAAATAACATTTAATCGGTTCATTGCAGGATAAGTGTTTGAGTACCTTATCGAATTTACTTTAATGACGAGAGGAAAAAATGCCAAATGTCTATCATAATAGTTAGACAAAGTTCAATCAAATAAATAGTATTTATAAACACCTACTTATACGTACTCTGCGGGGAAACGTAACTATTTTAAGACTATTTAATTATATAATAATATGTATCCATGAAATACTTTACAACACCGATGATTTATACGTAATAATAAATAATAAATAACGATAATAATAATACACTCGTGAGCAGCCGAGAGTTTCCTTCTCGGGCGTACTATGAAAATTGAACGAATCCATTGTCGCAATCATACATATTATATTCGTTCGCCAGTTATTATAATATTACGCCATGTGTCCACGAATTCCACTCGCTCCCACGACGGAATCAAAACGGCCAACAATAGAGCACCGATAGCTGTTTTCTATATATCATATCGTTGTACAAATGTGTATTGGTCAAGGATCTCTGTTATGCATAATATAAATCTCTTTTAAGAATAAAAATATAAATCTCAATCGAAGAAACTATAGTGGAAGGCGAAAACTGTAGAACGCATTATTTGCTATAAGTAGGTACCTATATACATTCAATCCGCAGAGTCTGTGAAACGCTTAATATTAATCGTTACGAGAAAACGCACAATGTTTATACTGTGTAGTATAGTTAGATGGGTATAATACAATGTTTCCGTGACAAAACGTAAGCCGATAAATAATTTATATGGATTACACGTATAATTTATAAAAATAAAAAAATACACAATAAACGATAATATTATAATTGCATCTGTAGTGGTATAGACAGTAACTATATAATAAATTGTCAATAATAAGTCTTTTTTTGTACATTAATTATAATTGTTAATTTTAACATTCTGCGTCCATCATTATTATCATTGTTATACGGAAAACCCGAGTTTTTTTTTATTACTTACCTCAAAATGTACAAAGCTTATACTGTGTAGGCAGATGTAAAGTACCAAAAAGCAATTTTTAATGCATTGACTTTATTTATGCAGTTTTTGTCACTATAGGACGTATAGTATATGTTTATATATATATATATATATTTTCTAAAAAACCACAATAAAAATGGGTAAAAAAAAATAATAGAAGAAATACAAACATGTTTGAATGACTAAAAATCTAAAAAATGCGCTATAATAATAAAGGTACGGAAAAACGAACTATGTAATCTATATTATAATATATACTATCATAAATACGGTTATAAAAGTGTTCAATAAAATTTTATCACAGGTATGTTCGTTTTTATTACTAATAATTATTAATAATTAAAAATTATGATACATTTTCAGCTCAATGCTAGGATTTCGATGCATTTTTCATTTTTGAAAATATGCGATGTTTACTTTGTGTTGAATCTGTTTATGTTATGTTAACATTTTTCATTTTTCAACATAGCTTTTAGTTTACATTGAAATTCGAATTTATCATTTTATTTCAATAGGTATATATTTTTTATATCAAACAAATTACAAATTGGTTATGCATACCTAACTGTAACATATTGTACATAGTGTTTTAAATAAACAGTTTTGTTTTAAATTAAAATAAATTCAATAAAACCAATAAACCCGATTATGTGCATTTATAATCTTATATACAAAAGCCAATTAATAAAAAAAGTTTGAAATCTGTTACACCTAAATACGATGCTATATAATTATATACTATCTGAAGGAGTGTTATTTGAGGGGTTGCAGGAAGTTCATTTGCATCAATTGGTTTTTGTAGTCACAGTTTTAGTCAGCCAAAAATTAAAAATTTTCTACACCAGTGCATGTTCATTTAATGGGTGGGGGAATGCCTGTTAAGTCTGAAAATTGGCTGGTGTTCATTATTGTATACCTGACGGCTGACTGACCAATTTGATTATACAATACTATAATAGCTACATATTTGATTTATTATAACAAAATATTTTCATTTATAAAACAAACAATTAAAAAAAAAATGTTCCTTCAATTAATTCAATATTAATAATATAAATTGTAAAAATGTTTTGATTTGAGATACGTTTTAATGCGAATAACAAAATGATAAAATACTTCAAAATCCTATGGCTCAAATAATATTGCTAATTATTTATCTTACGAATCCGGGTAAAATGTTATACATTTTTAGCGATAAAATTATTATAATGAAAAATTATTTTTATAAAATAACTATTCGATTCACAATAATATAACTGCATTTTTCTATCGAATATATTATGTAGAATGTACATAAATATTCGGAGAGTCATGTCATTGGAAAAAGAAGTAACAAGAGGTATACAAATATTTAATATTTATAGTATTTAAATAGTTTCTGAAATGAAAAATAAACGAGAAATGAATAATAATTATGTTTTAAAAAAATACCAATTCGCCCATTCTTGTGTATGTACATACATACGAGTATATTCATACTTAGTCATTTGAATTTTGTTTAAAATGTGTAATTTATGTATCTTTGCTGTCATATTACCGTAAAGAAAATTTTTTATTAACTATTCCTGTAAGTATATATGAACCTTATTACATATATATATATGTTGATGATAAACTGACTTTCACATTTTTCTTGCTATGATTTACAAACTGTAAACTCGCTTTAATCATACAATATTTCTACCATTATAAGCACGATGTATATATTATACTGCAATCTCAGTTTAGCGGAAGAAAACTAAAAAATATTATCGCGGTGATGAATAACCTCATTCGACCGGTTTTTGGCGTATTTTTATATATCGATTAGTTGAGGTATCGTTTAGTTTTGGTTTCGTCGTTTGCGGTCTTTTTTTTTTTTATTAAGAGTGGAAATCATTGTCAATGTTGTTGAGTATTGATCACTAATCGTGATTTTCTAGTCTAAACTGTTGAATATCATACGATATATATATAAAAATATCATAATGGTATTTGAGAATATTTTTCTCTAAGCAATCAACTGGTAATAATTGTTTCTGAAATTAAGATCATCGCAATATATCAAATAATTCATGTAAAAATCTTAAAATAGGTATCAATATTATAACTATTTATTTTTCTATGATATTACTATATATGTATGTCTTATTGATTATAAAATATTGATAAATCTAAAAAAATATTATTTATAAATAAATACTTGGAACAAGAAAGTTCTAAATCGCCAATTATTGAAAAAGTATTTTTTATATGCCCAATTAGTAATTTGTATAGGTATATTATGAGATTGAAATTAATTAATTCGCATCATTATTAGATAAGTTACAGTCGTTACAGAGAATGAATTTATTTTAAATAAATAATATATAGTAGCAATAAGAATATAAGTTAAAAAATACTGTGCTAAAAATTCGATTATTATACCATTATCTTTCAAAATATTCCAAGATTTTCGTTTTCAGCCCACTATTCGTTCACACTACCTTTTATATTATTATTACTATTTATACCAAATATATAAATACACGCGATCCATGTAGGGTACATTATATTTTATACATATAAATAGCGATATACTAATTGTAGATTTATTATATATTATAGTATTGATTGCAATTATAAACAGGTAATTTTATAATGTTAAATTATACAAAATATCACCTACTTAATATGATAATAATAAAAAAAACTATCAAATATTAAATAATAAATGATATTAACTGAGTTTAAATTTTACCGTTAAACAAGTTTGTTCATATTTGAACTTGTGAATTAAAACATTATTTATTTATTTTTGACATAGTTGGGTTACCTGTTTTTTATAATACATTTACGCTGCAATAACATGCGTGTTTGAAATTTCTTTCCAATGATAAGGGTTAATATACCTACTATATTCTTCGTTCTTCGTTTACATACTCGTATATATATATAATTTAAAATAGCAGAATAAGTACAGTTATTATATATTAATATGAATAAACGCACCTAACCGAAAAGAGCACCTGTGTGTGTATAGCAAGTTATTTAATTATAGTAACTAATTTAAGTTATAGTTAGGTATATACTTAACTGGATTAAGTAACTTAGATAATTTACAAGTTATTGCCGAAAAATATTAGCTCGTTAAATTCCTATAGTCACTCATAAAAGTAAAGAACTTCAAGTTCCTTAAACTAAGTATGTTATTAACTTAATAACTCGTAAATTTCAAAAAATATTTAAATTAAACGATATGTTAAGTTGAAAATTAATTTATTATTTTTAAATTTTTATAACTATTTTTATAGTTACACTAGTTTTATTTAGGTATGTACATTTCATACTACAATATGTGGTAGTTACGTATACAATTTTTACAAGTAGAAATTTAGTCAAATTTCTTCTAGACACTCTGTAAAGAATACTTACATAATGCCTAGATACAATATATTATATACCACATATTATATTATTACGCATTTTTATTTTATAAAAATAATATTAGAAATATCTAATCAATAGATAAATACAATATAAATTGGTATTTTAAATACTTAATTTATTAAATTATACTAGTTTTTACTTAAAACTTGCTCTAACTTACATAAGATAGTACCCATAATATTGGCAATATTCATTTTTTTTAAGCATTTTAATATTCGAATTTTCAATATTCAAAAGTTTGTTATTTTATATATATCTATAAATTAACTATTAAGTAATTTAAACTTTTTAAACTACAATACGTAAAGTAACTAGTTAAATTAAAAAGTTAGCAAAGAAAAAAGCTAATTTAAAAAGTTAGTAGGAAAAATGTAATTAGTTTAGTTAAAACTGTTAGAAGTTAGTGATTTTTAGTGACTTTACTTATATATATATGTATATAGACATATAGTTACATTTTATTTAATTTGTACCTCGTTACTTCCCAGATTTGGGTTTCAACAATTTATTATTTGTATGTAGGTATTTCTAATAAAATCGTACATAACGTATTTCACATCAGTTATCATCAATATCGTATAAAAAAATTACGACTTGACAACCAATATATTTATCACACAATAACCTACATAATTGTATTTTAGTAGTTTTTAATTTTGTCAGTGATGTTGCACTGTTATTTCTATAAATATGTTTTCTCATTTGTACTGATATATTAAATGATCCATTTATATTATACTTTTTTGGTACAATGTTATAAAAAAATAGTTTATATACTTTTTTCGGTTGTTTTGACATTGTGGAATTATAATCATTTGGATGTGCATTCGACTATAAATAGTGTGGTTTATTAGACGATTTCGTATTACTCGTCATAATAATGCAATCGATAATAATTATATAAATTTATAATAATTAATCGATAGATAAAAAAAGAAAAAAAAATCGGATTTAAACGAGAACGTAAATAGAATAATTATTATCGATTTCTTATAAAAAGTGTTATTCTAGAAGTCTATTTCAATAAACAAGTCCGCTAAATAAATTATACACTGTTGATGTATTTTACGATTTCTGGACGAATAAAAAATATCCTAGGGAGAGATCGTATAATGATTCCTATATATATACCGTAGTAAATAAAGTAGGTATAATTTTGTCGTCCCTCAGAGTTAGCGTGCATTACACAATGCTGTAAAGTAATAAGAATTATACAACTGTATTTCCATTATGTCATTTCTGGTGTAATTTTTAAGGAGGTAAATTAAAAAAAAAAAAAAAAACTTTTTATTTGTTACAAACAACATTAGATATACTACTATATATTACAAACTAAAAACGGCAGATGTAACGATATTCTATTATATACTTATTTTTATACTTATTTTTATCTATTATTGAGATCTTGACAAAAAATATACGATTTCTTATATCTATATTTATAATTACATTTTAGATTCAGAGTGAATGTATTTAAAGAATTAAAGATTAAGTTTTTTTTTTTTACTCTGTAGCCTGTACAAATTTTTTCGGGCCGAAGAGTGTTGAAGTAAAGATCTTTTTTGATAACGGATTGATTCTACTTTAAATAGGTTACTTTTCGATTTTCCATACTTATATTTTTCTTAAGCGCACGGAAAAACTTTCTTTTATAACGGAAATATTTTATAAAAGTAGGAGAGATTACAAAATAATAAATAAAGTTTCCATGGTAACTTATTTATTTATTTTTTAAAATATTATACACTTATACGAAACTATTATATTTATAATCGTCTTTGGAATGCAATAATTTATCTTTGTTTTTAAATGTAAAATAATAATAATACACTATAGATATCCCATCCGAGGACCGAAGGTACGCCATTTGTATCTGGACGGCTTTTTTTTTAATTCCATTTAATTTCCATTTATATAATATACTTGCTCATGTCTAATATCAATAATTAATTACTAATAACCTATTACTTTAACGGAAAAGTATAATTATTTTAAGCTCGTATACATAATTTAATCACAATCAAAGTTATTTTATTGAGCTGACGTCTTATAATAACTATATTAATTTATACAGATGAATTAACTATTATTACTAGTATAGTATACCTATATAGACACATATTTTGCGAATACCACATTATCATATCGTATTCTATTTTATTTTATATTATTTTATTAATAATATTATTAATCATGATTATTATGATTTAATTAATTAATCATTATGATTCATTATTATTATTTCATCGTTTATAACTCATATTTCATAATACTATATTATTTTATCTCATTATATTTTTATATTGATCATGTTGATTTTTTTATTCTGTGTAGGTATAGGTATACTGATAGTATGTAATAATAATAAATATTAACAACACTTTAGTATTCGTTGTATTTTTTAAGGCCATTCTCCCCCTTGTACATATAAAGTAATTTTAGAAAAAATGTCGTGCTATAATATAATCGTTTGGTGTATGGAACAAGGGCATAAGTCATAACTATATCATATACTATTACGTATGATAATTGATAATACTTCCCACTAACGCGACACGATAGCTAGGTCGTGGACGAGATTCAGTGAATATTTCAAATTTGAAATTCCGAGGAGAGGAAGGTAGTAATAAATTTCGTTGTATCTTTCATGAGAAAGAATAACAATATATACAATTTAAAATATTTAAAATGATCAAATAGATCTAAATGCACTACTTCATTTAATTAATATAAAAGTGAAATAATAAACATATGGGTATAAGAAATATTATAATTTCATGTTTTTTATAAAAAAAAAAAAAATGAGATTGATATAATAAAGTGATCTATAAAATTAGAAATTGTTAAAATTTTACGGATCTACGTTGCTTTAATCGTGCGAATAAATGTATAACATTACTGGGTCTTACGGAATTCAGAATGTTAATACAACATGCTATATTCTTTTTTAATTGATTGTATGGGGGGGTACTTGGTGTTGACTGCACCTAAGTTAAAATCTAAAATTGATAATGTTATTGTGTATATGTATTACTCGATTATATATCAGGGGATTATGATAATAATTAATAATCCATTTGATAATTCATAAAATGTTTATTATCTCCATAGTTTAAATATATTATAAATATTTAAAATTATAGTTATAGTTAAATCATTTTATAATAAAATAGCATTAAAAATATAACTAAATATTAATTATGTTGATTTATTGAATACCTAATTAAAAAGAACACAATAAAGCTGTACAACAAATAATTATATACCTATGTATATGTAATGCATAGTGCTATTACTGCTATTGATTCTGTAGAATACATATATTTTTTAATAAATCACTTATTTATCGATATCATAATAATATACCTATAATAATTATAGAATATAACGAATAAAAAGTCCGAAATTGTTCGGCATTGTGCATGTATTTCATGCACACTGCATATAGAGTATTATTATATAGGTGGTCCTTACTTTCAAGTTTAAAATATTAATCTAAACACCCACAAATATGGTTTCAATGTAAACGATAATTAATAATATGATATTTCCTAAACATTGATGTAAGTTTAAATATTGCCATAAATGATGTTTTCAGGTATATATTTTAATTTTAATGCTATTACAAAAATAAAGAAAGATCCTATAATATGCTACTCATTGAAAATGCATAGGCATATCTTGTTTTCAGTTGCCGATCTCGTTTTTTCTACAAGTATGTAGAAAACTTTCTTTCGGCATACGATAGAAAGATGAAAATTTGACTTGACATAATATCGTATACATTTTTCATCAACCGGTGTATGAATAAATATAACGGTTAAAATTAATTCTATTTTACCTACTTATTTTTATTAATGTTACTGTTTCCACGGTATCTTTTAAAATAGTATCATGTTTGGCTGATTATGTTAGAGTGGTAATTTGTTTTTCATATCCGATTTTGTTGTTTTACGTTCGTTACGATCATCGAAATATTTTAAATTAAACACGATATTTTTTGTATCCGTAATCGTTTTACATATTTGCACATATTTATTGAACGCAAGTACAAATATAAAAATATATTTCTCAATATCTTCGAATAAATCAAATTTGATTACTAGATTAGATTGATAGACATTATGCTGGATAAAAAAGTCTCAAAAACTACATAGGTATTATAATATATTAGTTTGATGTTACAGTTAAATCGCCTAAAAAAAAGTTGAATAATACCGTTAAACAATTATATACTTGTACAATTATTCTTAGATGATTTTTAATAAAAATATATTTTATACGTACCTCCTACTTACTAATATTAAAAATAACGTCCTGCAGCGTATAATTGTTATGTATGTTTTTATATTTACCATACCGGTTTCAGTAATAAATTCAATCGTCAGGTATCATGAAAAATAATTGAACAACTAATCATAGAATTAGAAAACTGTAACAACTCTCAGACTTAGATTATATTTTGAAATAAAATCTTTATTAAGTACCTATATAAGAAATAAGTATTAAGTAATTAACAATATTAAAAAATTCGAATTTAAATGTTTGCTAAAAAGCTTACAAAAATACAATATCATTTTAAAAACAACATTATATTCTAAAAAAATTACACTTTAAGAAAAATATAAAATAGTATAATGTTAGTGAAAATCACATAATTCATAACATATATAGTATATAATGACATACTCAATACCTCTATTCATATAATTTCTACAGTTCTTAATTTTGTTCAAATATATTTCATTATCCGACGGAGATAGCTTATTTTAAATCATACTCTTAATATTATTATTATTATTTTTTAAATTGCATTGTATGCATAATTTATTTCTAAACAATAATTAATTAATATTTTAGATTCTGAGTGTATGAATGTATTTGTTAATAATTATGTGCTATTCAATTTTTATTTTATGTTTGTAATTTATATACACATTTTTGGAAAGAATAAATCAAGCAGGAATCTTGGAGTAAAGACCATTATTGATAGAAAATTTGTTTTAATTAGTACCTACCTAGTTAGTTAAAAAAATAATTTTTCGACTTTCCTCGTAGTTTTTTTAAGCGTAAAGGACTGTCATTCATAACAGGCAATTTGTATAAATGGGAAAATAACAATTAAACTTGTCATGGTCACAGATTATTTTAAATAATATTATAGGTACCTATCGAACTTTGGCTGGGAATCGTCTTTTATTTTTGCTTCCAAAATTAAGTAACAATATAATACAATATTCTGTCCGAAGTCCTGAGCGGGTTTTTTTTATAATGTTTTCATTATTTACGCATCGTATAGTCGTGTAAGTTATTTTAATTTTCCTATATAATTTAGTGAAAGAAAAATCCAAGTGAAATGTTTAAATAAATTCAGATTAGGCAGGTACTGAAAAAAATCACATAAATGTTAAATGTGGTACAAACGAAAGCGTACTAGTTATGTACTACTTTAAATCGTGATTTGATTTTTTTTTTACGTGACATCTATCATTTTAGAATACTAAAAGTAAGATTAGACACCTTATATAGTTATATACCCGTCGTGTTCGTCCGTCCATCTGTCAATAGTTACACTAGTACATATTATAGTTTCGATTGTTGATTTCATTATTAAGGAGATATATTTGTTTATATATCTATTTTGCTTTGGTATTTTTCGGTTTCTATGCATAAGTATATTATAGGTTAAACAAATTTTTTTAAAAATGTTTATGTAATTATTGTTTAATGTTTAAAATACTTTTAGAGCCCGGTAATTTAGCACGCTCTGCAAGGCGTGCACATTTCGAACATATTTCATAATAATATTATTTAATTTGTTTAATTATATCTACATCGACTACATGCCAAAATATGATATTGTAATAATTGATTTCAAATATTAATAATCATTACTATTTATAGCTCTAATGTCTAGAGTATGATTCTTTTGGAGTTTGACAGTATTCTACCGTAATTTCCTACGTAAGGACGAATTATTTTTCTAATAATACCTTTGTATATATATATATACTAGGATGGTTCTTAGTAATAGACGAAGAAAAAAAAAAAAAGTACGTCAATACGTTTGATTTTACACCCCTTAATTTTGTTATATATATATATATATCCAATAAATATTGACCGAAATTCGGAACAACGGCCTCTGAACTTTTTTCGTTCGTTTTCGTGTGGGCACCTACTATAAATAATATTACCACAAAATGTCTCGTTGGCTTATTCCGTGAAAGTGTTCAATGGCAGTGTTTTGACGTTGTCCCGCAGTAGAGCGTTTTTAAGATTCAAATGAAATATATATATATATATTTTTACACAAGTCCTTTCGTTGTAGGTATTTTTTTTTTTTTTTGTTTCCTATACCGATGCCCGGGATCTACAAATATCGTACAAAAATACCGATAAGTATCGATAGTAGATTTTTGAAAATTTCGACAAATGCGTATAAATACTGTCTTTCATTCCGAACCAGCGATGTGTGTTGACATTGCCCGAGTTTGAATGTCAGGATTTTCTAGGCTTTCGCTGCGTAAAAGCCGAACACGTGTACGAATGGGTATCCATAATAGCCATTACGACGATTTCAGCACGAAACCCACTACGATATCCTGGGGGAATTGTACATTTTCACACACACACACACACACACACACACACAGACACACACATATATATATATATATATGGGAGTGTCCGCATTCAGCATCAGCTGCCTCGCTGTACCGGTTCTCAGATAATATTATAGTCTTACCCGCATTCCATTGGCGTGCGGTAGAGGGCCACGCCGCCGACTGGTTTCATCTGTTGTGCCCCATTATTCCTTCTGTAGGACGTCGACCAAGGTCACGCGGTTTAGTAGCACACTGTATATATATATTGTGTATAAATACGAGTGGTGTACATATTATTATACGTGTACGGGGGGGTACTTGACGTACAGGAGAAAAGGACGAAAGAAAAATCCATAAGAGAATATTGTTAAACGGCGGTATTTTTTATTATTATTATTTATTTATTTTTTTTTATTACATACTTTTTACTATCGTCTACCAAGACAATATTTTTCTCTTTTTGTTTTGTCTAACCGGCCGATAGAAAGTGGTCGTGCGGCAGCAGTTGTGTGAGATCTATGATTTCACACAATTCGTTGTCCGGTCAAATCCGCGTATGCCCGCGGGACCGGGTAAAATTACCGTTTTGTTTTTTTATCCTCTACATAGTAGAGGTAGCGTCTGGGAAAAAGGAAAAATGATAAAAACAGAAGAGAAAAAAAAAAAAAAAAAACGATATACGGTGAATATAGATTGTTTTCTCGGTATTCGAATCGACGTGCATTCGGAGTAAATTAGATGTACCCCAAAAACAAAATGCAAAATATTGTTGTTTCAGTCTTATCGAAAATGTGTAGGTATACGTGACGCGATTAAAATAATTAAAATAATAAAAAATTTAATTAAAATTAATTAATAATAGGCTACATCGATTACATTTCACTGTATATATATATATATATATAATTTATAGACTTATCTATAACTAAATTTTCACAATTTATATTAAAAACTTTTATATCAGTATATAGGTATTAGATATTAGGTATTATATTAAAAGACTCTATAGTAATAATTATGTTATATATATATATTTCAAGTTCACCAAGTTTCAATTTTCTATAGCCAATGTTAAGGATTTTAAGATCATTTTTAGTAGTATTAAATCGGTTAATTATTTTATTCAGAAAGATTTCGATCAGCAATCATCAGTGATAAAATTTAGGTAGGTAAATTTTGATTTAAAATTAAATTTTTATCTACAAAACTAAACGCATGTGGGTTCATTAGGGGAGTGAAGGATCAGGAGAGAAATATGCCATATGTTCTCACTTGGCGAATTACCATATGAAGGATAATTATTGCTGAAATCAGTGAAACCATCACGTAGAAAATATAAAAATATTGACGTCCAATAAAAAATAAAAGGTGTATTTCAAAATTAGACTGAAGTCCCCCCACCTTGAAATATACTTTATAAGGACCTATGATCAGACCTACGTAAATGTATTCACTAAAGTAAAATCTATGAAAAAAGGTAGGTATTACATAATTTGTGATCTGATTAACTGTTATAGAGAGTTAATTTTACTTCTAACTTTAATTCTTTTAGATTTACTAATCTGGTCAATTCAAAAATCACTTGGTTTAAAAAATATCAAAATTCTTCTTGTACTCTTAACTTTAAAAAAAAAATTATTTATACACCTAGCCAAAAGTATAGTATGACTTAATTGTTTTTAGTTGGATTATGGTTGGATTTTTATTCTTTAAGAAATTTGATTTTTAATGCACAATTTTTAAAACTTTTTTCATTTCAATAATATCTGGATTTTGTTGAAAAAGTAAATATGGAAATTAAAATTTGTACATTATAATAAATGGTTCGTTTATGTGTAACAAAGTTTTTATGAGATCAATATAAAGACCCTCCATATAAAGCTTTAATTATTAACAAAGACTTTTTTTTTAAAATTTATTTCTACTATCTTAATTACTTTCTGTTATTACACAAAATATTTTCTTATCGCGATTGTTTGAAAAACTATAAATTAACTAGATAAAAATTCGTTTTATTTCTATTTTATTGTAAATTATACCTATTACCATTAATTATTAAGCACCTAATTTACCGAGTAGGTTCAATATATATATATATATATATATATCATAAATTAATAATAATATAGTACGACATTAAAAGCTTATTAAAACATATTATTATTTTACTGTGAAATGGGTTTATTGTCATAAAGTGCATTTAAATTGTATTCTAAATATTTTATATACGTTGTAAAATATATGGAGTAAGCACTAAATATTAATAATAAACAATTTACTTGCATTATATTGAATTACAGGTAATTAAATTCAATTACGTATGAGCAGGTATCAGGTATTCGATGTATTTCTTGATTGTTATTTGTTTCGTCTAGTTTTCTAGACTACTTATACGTTATGTTTAATGATCCACGGATTACGATATAAACATACCTATGTCCAAGTCTATATAAATATAAACATTATTTATAAATATTTAATTTCACTTTGAACGTCGTACTATACATATGAATTAACACGATGAAATATAATAAAAAATATATCTACAGTTAGTTTATATTATTATAATAATATATAGCTTTGTACTTATAAATTAGCAATAAATAGATTTATAAATGTTTTTAATATAATATAATATAATAATAAATTACTAAGTATGACAATAACAAAATATGTGCATGTGTATATGAATATTATTTGTATTTGTATGAATCTTCTTCTTATCCCTTGCAACCTCTCCAAACTATTTGGGGTTGTATGAATATCGTTAAAAAATCTATAATATAAACTATAACAGAATCCTATAAAATAATAGTGTATAATATCATAATATCAATAACTACATAGAAGAAAATCTCAAAGTATAGGTATATTAAAAAAGCAAATAAAAAAAAAATTAAATAGCCTAACAATTAATAAGACTAATAATAATTAATTAATAGGAAATATAAGTAATTATATAAATATAAGCATTAAATGTATAAGTATCTACTGTAATATTATAAAAATTGTTTCAAATGTTTCTGAGGTAGTATTTTTCGTCTATGTAAAGTATTTTTATTAATTTTTATTTTTTTTTAAATTGAACTAAATCGATAAAAACAACATAAAACGCAATACAAAAAATGACCTAAAAATATAAAATGTCGAAAAAATTACAAGGTAATTTTCAAGATAAAATTCCATATTTTATTATTTTAATATTACAACAAGCAAATTGAAATTAAATTTTGATTGCTCTAATTAGTACCTAAAGTGATTTCAGTAAATATTAGAAAGTAAATTAATGTTAAGTAATTAAACAAAATCTAAGTATTAATTTAAATATGTTAATATCTATATATAAAGGTAATACAAGGAATACTTCATTGTAGGTCATATTGATTTTTGATGGATTATTTTCCAACATTTTCATTACACTGTAAAAATGTATTTTTATACATAATCTTAAAGCTAAAGGCTTTTAGATTAAAATTACTGGATTTCTTCTTAATATTAAAATAGCTATTTTTAATATTTTAATATTTGTTCAAAGAACTACAACGAATAATAAAATATCAAAAAAAAATTCTGATATAAACATATATATATATAAGCTTATCATCTATATAGTCAATATAACTGCAGTGTCATATCGATATGACAGTAAAATGTCAATCATTTTTAAATATTCACAATATTGCACTTGTAAAATTAAAATTTTTTTTTTTTTGTTTCAGTCGATACCTATTTGAGTCCCGTCGAAACACACTGTATGAACGTCGATTATTTCTTCTTGGACACGGACAATCAGACGCATGAATTTTCAGAGGATGCTATGACCAGATTGCGTAAGTCTTAACCCATCGTTACATTTTCGTCCGAAAACGTTTTACAAATTGTTATGTTTTTCTTTATTTTAGACATGGGCAGATCGACAATCGCCTTGTTCATTGTGAGCTTTTTCGTAATGTTCATCGCTTTTTGGACAGGCGTCGCTGGATGTTGGAGACGATCACCGGGAAACATCACAGCTACTGCTATTTTAGTGTTGTTGGCATGTAAGTTTTCCAGAACGAAACCTCTAAAATGTCCGAGAAATTATAATTTCAAATTCGTTTTCAGGCCTACTCAGTGCCGGCGCTATGGGATTCTGGCACGGTGTGGAATATTACGAAAAGGAACGCGTAGTAGGAGACGAGTTTTATCAACAATGGAATAGCGTGAGTAGCTTATACGCGATTTAAAAGAAATGCAAATTATCGTTGGCTTAGAACAAGTACCCAAAGGTTAAATGATGGTATTTTGAAAGTTTCATTTGTTTTTACGTATCTACCTATTCATTTTCTTCATTTTTTCTATTATATACGGGTATATAGATAGATATACAAATTTAATTTGTAATCTTACAAAAAATACTATTAAATCGATAACAAAAAAAAAAAAGACGATCTTGAAAAAATCCTATTTAAACCGCCTAACCTAAAGGCCAGAGAAAATGTTGTAAAGATTTCGATTAAAACAAACACGCGTATGTGGTTCCATTAATATGTCCATTATTTCTATTACGAACAAATGGGTACCATAAATTAATAATAATTATTATTTGTTGCAGATACTTAAGGACAACACTCGTATGTCCTACGATTGGTCATTCTATATGGCATGGACTGGCGTTGGATTTTCGTTGGTGTCAGCGATATTGTTTTCCGGGGCTGCCATCTGTCTGCGAGGTGAACGCGAAAGGGAAGAAGCTCTCAACATGCAATACTTGATGCCAGGTCGGTGTATACACTTACTTACTATTATAACTGTCGATATCCGATCGAGTGTGGGGAGAGGATAGTGTCGAATATCGAAACGGCATCTATTCTGAATGCCTGCAGAGTATAGGTATCATACTTATTATATGAATTTCGAAAAAATCGATTTCTTGTGCCGGTTATTAATTTTAGCCCTAGTCCGTATCATTATCCACATAAAGTATTAACGTTTTCGTTTCAGCTATACATTTTTATTGGGTAGCCTATTTTCATAGTGTCAGCCCGTCACTCTGATCCACACAACACATAGGTGACATATGTGTGGCAAAAACCGTCTTATTATTATACACTTTAATCTAATTAATATAATCTTAATATACACCACATTTTATCATTTATGTCCATTGTCCTCTTCGCAACGCCTTCAGTATTTTGTAATACGCGTCTATCGTCAGCTTCTCGTCAATTTCCATACCTTAACCGATTTTCGTATTGCGTTCCGAAAATCGTATTCTTTGTATTAGCTAAAAGATATAGTTACGGAAGTGAAATGTTCGGATAATTTACAATTACTTTATACGCATACAATATATTATGTTCGTAGATCCGAATATATACAATATTCGAAAGAAATGCTGGTACTAAAATCGGGGATTTTTTTTTTTTTTTTTTTAAATACCAAGGGCATTGTGCGAATATTATTTTAAAAACAACGCAACACACTGAACGAAATAGAAAAATACGGTGTAGCGTAAAAATAATAATGAGATTAGATGGATCGTGCGTACACATCAACCTTGGACCGAAAATTAATACAGAACTTTTTCGGATCTCCTCTTGACGTGCAACTATAACTCGACCTCCGTAATAATATAACATAAATCTCAATTCTGTGTTGGTATCAAATGCATTCGACTAGTAAAATTCGTGAATTGTATTTAATTATTAATTTGCTTATTTTTACGGGACCAGTGGCAATTTTGTGAATGGGGGGGGGGGCAGAGGCCGAGGTGGATTTGTCGGTTATGGACCAAATTCCCCTCCAGAACGTGCGGTGTTATTTATAATTAATGTTCACATTCATTGCGCAATGTTTATCTATTGATAATCAATAATTAATTTAAATTGTATTCTCGACCTGCTATCCTCCCCGCACACGGGATTTAAATTGTTGTGGATTTTATCGACGTTTTTCAAAATCACTGTCCTCGATAGCATTTTATAGGTAATATATAATATCGTTTTTATTTTGCAGTGTATCCACAGAAACAACAATATGCGTACGCAGGATATCCAACACCTAACTCGTACCCGTCAGGACCTTACTACCACGGACAACAGCAATACGCCGGACACTACAATTACTAAATATATAGCTTGTGAACTGAACAAGATCGTTTCAACAACATTGGTTTATGAACGTTCAGCCAAAACATTTTGAATACACTTGACCAAAAAATCGAAGACTTCTTTTGTAAAAAAAAAAAAAAAAAAATAATAATAATAATGTTTAAAATATGGTTGGACGTTTATAATATTGCAATTGTTTTATAATCGTCCGTAAAAAAAAAACGATCCTAAAACAATAATTTATTACTAATTTATAAGAAAGCGCTTCATCTATATATATATATATAAGCTCATATGATTATATTATATTATATACTCGACAGACAGATATTCCACCTAAGTTGCTCAAAAACAAAACAAAACAAAAAAAAATATAGGTATATATTTTTTTAATACTAATTTAATGTTATTTCTGTTTGAATTTAGTATTAAGGACATTATTATTTTTTTACATTTATTATTAGGTACTTTATTTTGTACAATTTTTACTTATACATTGTCGTTGTATATTTATATTGAAGCCTTTATCTATATAATATGTACCTATGCTTTATTAAGCCAATTTTATTTTAATATTATACCTATATTGATAATAATTCATGTTTGAGTATTCAATTTCAATATATTTTAATAATCGACATGAACATTAACGAAACATGGCTCGTTGAGCTTATTATACTTACAACAACATTTTAAAGATCTCCAGTCTTTATTATTATTAAAAAAACAACAATTGTTTATGTCTATTTATAAACATTATGAATTTGCCATACATAATATTTAGAATTTGTGTTGCTTTAAAATTCGTTGGCAGGCGATTTATGTTTATTGTATTATCATAATATGTAATAAATTACATTTTGAAATAATTTTATTTGTATAAAAATTTAAGTACGTTATGTATCCATGTCACAAATAATATTTTAATTTGATATTTATTCTAATATATTAAGTAAAATTGGTGAGTTGTACATTTTCATTTATTTAAAATAAATTTTTCTTCGAACCGCCATTTTATCAGTTATGTATTTTTAAAATATTATTGTTTTATCATTATAATATGTAATCGAGTGTAAATTAATAAGAACTAACTACCTACTCAATGATAATAAGAGATGGACAGAACATGATTTCAAGAACGTTTTATGACGCGTTTCCCATGAGAGTCGCCTAATTTTTTTCTTCTTAATTATTCATTGAATAGAGCCCATTGTTATTTCCTTCTATGAAGTCACTTTTTTTCATTTGTAGAAAAAATATAATTTAATAGTGTTAAAATATTGAAGTAAAAATGTATACATTTAATGAAGACATCACGACTGCACTTCGCCTAACATACAAACAATATAATATGAGAAACATTATGCTGCATAGCATATTTTGTATTGTGACGTTCAAGTTACATTTAGGGATCCAAATTTAAAGAGGGAAATATTTTTGGGGGGAATCTCGTAGTTTTTTTTTTTTGTAAAATAGGTATCATATGTGATAAAGAATGATGGTATAAAATCAAATTTGCGAAAATATTAATTTACGACTTAAGAGTTGTATGCGGGAAAATGTATGGAAAAACAGCACCTACCTAATTTTCTAAATGTTGCGTAACGCACAATATCTTATGACTAGGTTATTATTGTTAACCATAGTTAGATATTATATACCTACCTATTTGACGAACATTTTATAAACTACCTACTTTTTGTTCTGTATTATTTTGGGGTTTATTTTTTTTTTAATTTCGAGTTTTTTTTTTTTTTATACACTTATGGCTTATAAATAATTATTAAGTACTCGAGTATAAAAAAATGTTAATGTTTTAATGTTTTTTTTTTTTTTTTTTTTTTGGCGATTTTAGATCACAAATGCATATTATTCCAAATGGGAGACAACGAACGATCGCGGGGGGCCCTATATAGTTATTAATTCGATTGTAACAAATTATATATTATTTTGTATAACGTTTAAACGGTAATAGTGTTAGGCGAGTACTGAGCCCACAATATTATAATAGGTATTATGATTGTGATTGCGAAACGTCATATTATAAATTTATGCTCATTTGACGGTCATTTCGTTACATTCGTGGGCGGAAATGCACAAGGA
Organism: Pemphigus obesinymphae; assembly: GCA_025469235.1. NCBI lineage: Eukaryota > Metazoa > Arthropoda > Insecta > Hemiptera > Aphididae > Pemphigus > Pemphigus obesinymphae. The sequence goes on from JAIPRL010000395.1 coordinate 127,454, forward strand.
TCTTATAATTATATTGCCCGTACGAACAATGGACATATTATTATAACATAAACACTACATATAACATATAACAGCTGGTGTCTACACAGGTACAATCACTTGGCATTTATCATGTTGCCTTAGTAGATGATCATCGTCGTCAGTGTCTGACCACACACCACACCCATCGCATAATTACCAGAGTAATTATAATTAACACTATATGCAGATGTCCTATAGCTATAGAGCCAATAAGAATTGCAACATAATATTCTTATCATATTTGACAATAAATATTATAATATAATAAAAAAATATAGTGTTGGGATTTTGATGCACTCGAAGTTTTGAAAAATGTTTTACGTATTTTAAGCGATCCTAGAATAGTTTTGGGACTGCAGATGGCACACAAATTAATCGGAACGGAGATGGCGAAATCAAATTTTATATACATTTTTTAGATAAAGATAAAATATCAACAAACGATGTGTACTCAATTTTAACTTTTATTACGTTTTGTTTGTATAAATTCTAACAGAAAATTCATATTAAAATTGAAAATACGCGGCTATTACACAAAATAAATCCACGTGATTTCGACACAACGCCATTTGATTTATTAAATGTTTAAATGTCCATCGAAAACATATATTTTTATCTTAAAATGCTTTTAAATAATAAAATTATGTTCCAATGTTTGATGTGTCTAATTATTAAAAAAAAGGTATTTACGCATACAGATGGTGGAAGTTAGTCAATCATCCATTCAGTCCTCAGAGAGGCTAATGTATTATTATTATTATTATTTTATATTAGAAAAGAAAGATAAATCATTGATTTGAACGTACGATTACACAATATAGAAATCATTAATCATAATATTTTTATTCATTATTTGCCCATCTATAAAATGTTTCCGTTATAAAATATAGTTTTTCTTTACACTTAGGAAAACTACAGGGAAGACGTAATAATAACTTCAAAAACTCTTGCTCGATTCTATCTAGCCGAAAAGTATATATTGTAAGTGTATATCAGACACAAAAGAAATAAAAAAATATGAAATTGATAAAAAATAAAATTGAATATCAACAAGATAATAGTGAAAATGTGATTTTTGTAAAAATGTAGTACCTATTTTAATTACTTTAAATTCTATTTTTCTTAAATATTTATAATCAAACGAATAAAATAACAAGGCGAGTAGTTTCTGTTAAGAAAATCATCCAATATTATGTTAGTGTATTTAAACATAATACAAAATATACTATGATTTATCAGTTGTGGCAAATACTTTAAATTAATTTATTTTTATATTTGGTACATTTTGATCAGATCTTAAAAGTCAGAACCTATGTGTAAAATAAGAACGGCTCTCCTGTAATGGCCAGGAGAGTCGTTCTTATTCATTACTTGCATATATTTACCCCATGTTTGTACTATATGTTTTACAATACCTTACGATAATATTACGTTTTACAATAAATTATTTGTATATTTTAATAAATTTCATTATTTTTTTTTTCAGTTTTTTAGGGCTTAAAATACTTATACATAAATACATTTTTGAAAGTCATGAACATTGAACCGTAAGTTAGTAGTTTTTCTAAAATGATTTGAATATTGGTCCTGTTCACCCAAAATTTCGTTATTTCCAAAACAAATTTACATTATATATACTATTAATGCGAGCGACATTATATATAATATAATAATATAATATAATGGATTTACATATATTATAGTATATCAGTGGTTTAGAGCCGGCACAAGGATTTGCGAGGTTCTGGGCAAAATCACTTTCGAATAGAGGAAATAAACAAAAATAATATAAACATAAACAATATAAATGTTATTTTACCAAAGTAAAAATTTTACTTAAGTACAAAAGTAGATACCTAGTCTGAAACCTAAAACCCTAAACCTAAGCCCTAAGGGTGGCAGCCACTCCTTTAAGATTTAGCCACCCAGGGCAATTATTTCCATTGTCCCTCTCCCCAAATACAGGCACTGCCCGAATTACACCGCTGGCGCGAGGCCCTGGGACTGTGTCCAGTTTGTCCATCCCTTCCGCTGGTACTGTCAGTGATGACCACTTTTATATTAGTAGCTTATGCATAATATATAGGGTGATCATAATTCGAAATTAAAAGATGGAACAACAAAAAAAGGTCAATCGTAATCATTTTCATGAACTCCTTTGAAAATGGCATATAAGCAAAAAAAAAGTAATTCGTAATCATAAGAAAAATTTAACCCCACTCCCAAAAATGGAACAAAAAAAATGTCCCGTTAATTATAAACAAATTGAAAAAAAAAAAAAAAACAAGAAAGAAGAGACCAAAAAAGCGTTCATGTTCATTGGAAAACTGAACAAAATTCCAATATATTCCTTCAGTAAAAAAATTTCCTGTTTCATACACTCCGGAATATTTGACGAAATCAACGAAACGCGTTCTTTCCAATAAACATTATATAATATTACCTAAGTATATATATATTGTACAATATACATAATACATAATACATGTTCTATTATCATAATTTTAATTAATTGATATATATATCACACTGATAAGTTTATTTTGTAAACATAGGTCTTTAATCTACTAATTAACTCTCGGGTCTTGTGTATTTTTTTTTTATAACGTTTTATATAAGTCATTAATATTACAAACATTGCAAGACGTAAGCTTATAGTGATTATATTATGGTCTGAAAAAGATCACCATCATTAAACAATGTGTTACCCAAATGGTAGCTGGTTTGTTCAAGTACAATATAATGATTTTTTTGTTCATTGAAAAAATTCAAATTGTATTGCGGACAAGTGTACCGATAGGTACAATTTAGTGCAATTTTAGTAAGCACATGCGGATAAGGTAACCATATTTGAATTAGAAATTTGAGCAAGAATGGGTAATTAAAATCCGGGGTTGTACCTACTGGTGAACGATGCAGGTATCTACTGTACCGACGTTATAAAAAATAACATGTAATTTTTTCGAAAAATAATACCTGTGTAATTCGTTTTTTAAGTTTGACAACTAAATAATTATAGGTACTATTACAATATTATATAGGTAATATACAAAAAAAAAAAAAAAAAGAAAAAATGTATGATAAGGTTAATAACAATAACTGATAAGCTTGTCTACATAATATAATAGGTAGTGCCTATATTATAATGCGTCACGCGTAAAACCAGCGTGCGGACATGGTGTCATATGACCTGTTGATTCGTGTCGTTGATCATGAGGTACGTTTCTAAGTCTTTGGCACTGCACAGCGGCGTGTCCACCTTGAACACGTCGTGGAACTGCGAGTAATCTACTTCGTACGCCATTTTCGTCTTGCAGTATTTCACCAGCGGACGGAACCTGTGGCCCCAGAGGACTTCGGATGCCAGATACGACGTGCGCGCCTGCGTGGTCTGTCCCGTCGACTCCGTGGTCCCTTCCAGCACCACGGCTACCTCAAACCGTTCGTTCAACAGGTCCGCAGCGCTCATTCCGTACATCGGACTGTCGGTGTCGATCTTGTGCACGACTACCATCGGCCACATTAAGAATAGCTGTTCGTCGTAGTCGTCCGCGCTCACCTGTGGAATGCACGGGATTAGGCGGCAGAAGAAAAAAAAAAAAAAATCGCTATTCCGTCAAAATCATCACACTTGGACACGTATTGTGGGGCTACGGATCTGGATGAACGTGAGCGAATGCGGCGGGTGATAGCCGTATGCCGGTGTTTCGTATGATAACAGGCCTCCAATTAGATTAGAACAGACAGAGTATAGATCGAATCAGAAGGGACACTTAAATGTAAGTAAAAAAAACCTGGCGGCCATCTTTCCATTTAGCAATCGTTATCAGTTACGTAACACGTTATGATAACGGTTGCGGAACGAGAGGCGGGCACACGACGACGACGACAGCGCGTCGGCGAAATGCCGACGAACGGTAACAGTATACAATACTGGCTATCTGGTCACACTTATTACAATATACGGCAATATGGCCGTCACGTTTCTCCGTGATAAGTATACTAACAATGTTAATTTTAAAGAGTGTCTGGGGTGTGGTGCAATTCAGTAAAAAGATGGCCGTGAGATCATCTATGTCGTATAAGTAAGAATCACGCGGCTGAACCCGACCGATTTTCATTTGTAGTCGGTTGTGTCGCTATTGAGGTGACGGTCGGTCAGGGGAATTTTATGTGGCGCTTTCTATTGTACTTACTGTACACTTACTTCTGTAATCACGTACGTAATTTAAAGAAATTTCAAGAAGTACAATCAGAAATACGGCATTAAATATTATGTTATCTGTAATACTATTAACTATTGTAAATAGTAAATGTTCCATGGTTATTGGTTGCATATATTTGCACGCGGTTACAAATGTAGATAGTGCTACAAAGCGTTCCTCCGATTAATCGTCACCAATAGTGCCACACTATATTCATTGAGTTTTCAGATCGATCTTATGGCCGTGACTCTATGACCACGGCCATATAAATAGGCCTGGAAACTCGATAAATATAGTGACACATTTCTGCAAACACCTCAAGATATTTTATCTCCCGAACCTATGCTAATCGTCCAATCAACTTATTTTTATCTCTCCAGCCAATGAGCACAATATCTCTTCAACTCCATCAAATATTTCAGTTCTCACTGGCAGAAACAATAGTTTGAAAACATATACAAACCAATTCAAGTAAGCAATAAATAATAGTGTGCCATTATTGTAGTCGGTCAGTCGGGGGAAATGTTAAGTACTTGTATAACCAGGTACAACCAGTAGATAACCACAGAACATTTACTCTTTACAGTAATTAATAGTATTTAGATAACATATATTATATTATCATGTTTATGATAATAATTCTTAAAGTTAAGTTTATAATCGTATGTGATTAAAAATGTAGACAGCGTCACAAAGCATACCCCCGATCGTCTGTCGACCAATAGTGGCACGACAGACTACATATGAAAATTGGTCAAGTTCATGGGCTTGGTCAAAGTGTTGGGTTATATAGTCAAGAAAATAAAGCGAAGAACGAGTGTAACTGAAATTTTGAAATGAGACGTGTGCAGTGATTAGAAAGGATAAGATTAAGGAATTAATTTTTAAAATACGCTTCAATAGTAAAGGACGTGTACTCTTTAATCGAAGCATCCACTGAATATAGTCCTAGCGAATAAATATCACACGTGTACGAGTATGATATGTTTATTTTAAAAACCAATTTATAATTGGTATTAATTAGATTAAGATTTTAATTTTTTTGGAGTGTATATCTGCTTACCAGTGAAGATATAATACTTCTGACTGTAATATGCACTAATGCAGTTTATTTTACATTATTATTTGACAGCGATGGGAAAAAAAGATGGAAAGAAATTCATGTGAACTGTGATAGTTTTTAACCAGGTAAATGCGATTAATATGATTATAAATGTATATTATGCTATACAGACTTGAATTGAAATTTTCAACACATTTTCTTTGATGAATCTCTATCTATATTAGGCGGGACATTTTAAAACATGGTATTGCTAATTAATTGTTAGCCATTGCTCAATTATTAAAAGTTGGTTGCTAATGATTTCATGTGAAACACTATTGAATAATTTTTAAAATTATAAGACTTTATTGATCAGTGAATAGTGCATAATAGTGATGTTTATATCTGTACTTAGTCGAATGGCGTTTATTCTGTTAGGTATTTATATTTCAAATTTTTGTATAGATACGTACATAAACTCACTACATTTGGCTAACAGAATCGATAAAATAAATTACAATACCATCACCAACAATATACATTACTCTTATTTGAATTTGATGAACTTGAACTAGTTTATTTTGAAAACCATAAACTAGAACTTGAACTAGTTAATTGTTGAAGTGAACTTTCCCAACGATATTGTTTGTTTATGACATTTTTATAATTTTTATATAATAAATATCTATGTTCAGATTAGAATGAATAAAATAAAATAAAATATATAGACGTAATAAATTTCCGGTTTTTAAACTTATATTAAACAATAAACCATAATACCATAAGCAATTTGTTAACCTACTATACTTATGTATATAGAAACCAAAAATGTTCAAAAACGAATAAAAAATGTAAATATCTAATATTAATATTAGAAACCATGGCAATGAATAATTGTAAGGGCAGACGGGCATTTATAAATTAGGAAAAATAATCGCTTTGAATGTGTTAGATTTCCCGTTTTCTATCTCCCCAGTATCTACGAATAAAAAAAAATCAAGGACAAATAATTATCAAATCAACAATTCCCTCCTCGTAACTATATGCACTATAGTAACTATGACAACATATCGATAGGACGAACAGGCATAACGGGGGGATATAAGGTATCTAAACTTATATTTAGAGACCTAAAATGTATATTGTGCATTGTAAATATTATTTATAAAACACGAATATTAGTCGGAAATGAAATTATTTCAATAATAATGAATGGTGCACGTCATGCAGAAAACCATCTCCGTATTATGAATACTTAATGAGTTGAGTTCATATACAACAAATACCTTAAGTTAATTTAGACAATAATATTTTTTAGTGACACAAATATAATTGTATTCCAATTGTACAAAATATTCATTAGTAACATAAAACTACATTTAGATGCGGTATTCGATATCTTTAAGGGGAAATTATACTTTCCACGCATGATATATGTTTCGGGAGATATTGGTACGTTTTTAGAAAAAAATTTGGATAATTTTATTGTATATTAACCTGTATATATTTTGGACAATAAAATAGATTTTTCACGCAGGTGATTTTCAATAAAGTTACTAACTATTAATCGAGTTATAAAATTTAAAAACGAAAATCCTGGAATACTCAAAGTTTTATAATTTGGCTTATAAAATTGTTTATTGAAAATCGCAATTAATAAAAGTTAAAATTTTTTATGGTGTTCATAAAATATAATCGTATAGAAATGATCAAACACGAAAACTACTTAGTTTTCTAGAAACGTTGGTACATCTCCCAAAATTGTTTTGCTTCACTTAATAATAAATTATTATTACGCAAAAATGAAATTTTTACTGACAAATAGGACTGCTTTTAAATTGCTTTTGAAATGTATTTAAACATTTTCCAATCATTAGAATTTTCTTTTATATTAAAATGTCAATAAAATGCCTGATAGAACTCCTAAAAAACAAGGTACCTATACATTGTTTTCTTAACATAGAAGTTTCATTGTATACAACCCATAAAAATAAAAAATAGAATCTTTTGCCAAAAAAAAAGAAAAACTAAAATCTCACCATTAGTTTTCTTTTAAAATTTTAATATAAACTTCAATAAATTTTTTTTGTTCGTTTAAAAAAAAGTAACTTCCAAATCGGTGTTAAACGAAACGGGAAATGGAATTTTATATTGTCTGTTAATTTACATAATAATAATATAGTATCGTCGTAATTAATATGTATTAATTAGGATACTCGACACTGCTTATAAGAATTACAATATTTTATATCTTTTCGGAAAAAAATGCAATTCATTATGTTTACAGTTATGAAATAATTACTTGATTTAGTTTTGTTGTTTTTAATGTAGTGAAATGCCAACCTTGAATGATGATCATTGTGATTTCGCCCAATAGTGCTTGTAAAGTTTTTAAATATCGAACAATTCAATATATCAAACATTTTATACAAGACAAACAACAAAATTTCATTAAAAAATTTGACCCCTTTTGCCTATCAGATACATAACATTTAATAATGATGTTCTAATAATTTCTAAACGTATAAGAAAAATAGTTTTATAGAATTTTAAGGAATTTTTTGCGTAAAAATCTACTAACTTTCAAGTACGTAATGTGCGGCGACAGAGTCTCTCCTTCCGGCGTTACCCGGGACCGGATAAATCGCGTTCTGATCGTGGCCCCGATCAAATGAGACTTTTCTCTCATGTCCCCGACGCGGAACATAAAACACAGTTGACCGTCTCTTCGACAAATCACGGCATTTCTGCTGAACATAAGAGTCTGACTGCGCTGTTTTGGCCGAGCCATTTTCGCAAAAACTATGCCCACCATAAATGCCTGAAAAAAAAAAAAAAAACCAAAAATCGATTGACTACCGAGAGATAAATAACTAGACGGCTGGATTTTGAAAAATTTCAAGGGTGGAAAAGATCTAGGAAAACAATAAATTCGCAATAAAACGCGATTACGGATGATAAATATAGTTTTGACATAATTATATTAATTAATATTATAACATTGCTTTCGGGGGGAGGGGGGGGGAGAAGACCATACCTATAGACCTCCCCGCATAAATCCCATACTTAGTGGGTAACGAAGCAAGGATACATTTTTTTTTGTAATTTATAATTTTTGATTAAAGTCAAATTTACAATTGGCTTACAATGATTGATATTTTATTTTTAATTCCTATAATTTTTTTTTTCAGCAGAACAATGAACATAGAAATAACTTTATAAATTAATAATCAAATTTATTTATTCAAATTTTCTAATACAGTTTTTCTGAAGTCAGACCATACGTAAGGTTTCCAAAACACTAAAATCACAGGGAAATTTTTTCGATGGTGGTAGGTATTATTGCTGTATTTAGCCATTTCTTCTCTTTCAAATAAGGTCATTCTTAGCTTAGCAGACGTTATAAATGGAGTTCCTGATCAATGTTCCTGCCGAATTCCCGTGAAGTCATTCGATTTATCAATGGAAAAGATTACCAACCTATGGACATTCGTAGATAGTTGATAAAAGTTTATGGATATTAAAAACGTCCGCATGATAAAAAAATCAAATAAACCATTAATTTTAGACGAGAGGATCGGAAAAGTTTAAGAAGATTGAAGGTTCCATGACCTTTCTTGTTTGCTCCCTAAACCTTTAAAATGCATCATTCTGAATATTTTGTCTGCATAGGCAGAATATCAGATAGTGATCGTAAGATGGACCACACAAATGCTTACAAAAGACTATACTTGGTGAGGTTTGGCAATCACAAACTTCGATCGGAACTTAACTCATCGTAGCCATTTAATATTTTATTATGTAACATACGCATTTTATTTAGAATTAAGTCAATTATATTAAAACTTTAATTTATATCGATTTGACTAAGTTATATAGTGTAGGTATATGAAGGCCCATATATAATAAATTTAATGAGAACGAACACATCGCAAGTTAGCTTAATGAAAAAAATTCTACTATTTTGAAAAAAGATGATCATAGGTCAAACACCAACGTTTTGGATGCATGTTACATTAGTTACCTATATTCTCACACGGACCACTTTAGAACCACGTGTCGACCACAAACCACGATCGTGGTTGATATATTAAGAACATGTTATATGAAAAACTCGATCGTACACAGACGGATCACTTTCCAGCGGCAGTCGCATCGTGTCACCGGTATCACCCACAAAATCGTGGTCCGTCGGTGGTTGCACACATTGTGCCACACGCCGACCACTTTCTAACCGCTCGCCATCATCACGATACTATCTATATCGATGTAATCAATGTTATATAATATAGTAAGACCGTGATTATCACTATCAATTATTATTATCATTTACAAATTTTGTTTATCACTATATTATGACTATTGTCATATTTATTATTATTAGTTCAGTTTTCAGTTGTTCGACAAATCATACGTGCATATTGTGTTTATACTTGTTTCGTGTAGGTATATATTGTGTTTTTTGTTTGACGCGAAATGACTTAAATAAATGAAAATGACGACTCGTTTGATACGGAATTATTTATAGAAGAAATACATAATTTACCATGTATTTGAGATTATGTCCGTTAACCCGCATAATAAATAACTAAATGTATTTTTACTCATTCCGAATTAATTAAAAAAATTGTCTTCTCACATTCTTAACGATAATTATAAAGTAATTTAAATTGGCTTTCATTCTTATTTTCAATTATAGGATGAACCATCCAACATAGTCTTTTCCTAGGACGCCGCATTCTTCGGTGTAATAATTGTCAGAAAAAAAAAAAAAAAAAAAACGACAAATGGTTATGGTGTGATTGTGGTGTGATTACATCGTCGACAGTTGGACCACAAAAAAGTCGTTTATGTGTGGTCCGTGTGAGTTAGTATCTATAAAAGTGTAATATTTGGAAATTGGTCAATTGTTATTGGTAAATCAACATCCACATATCTATATAATATTATATAGTTCAGATGGGCCGTCTTTACATAATAATAAGCTTAAAACGTATTAATATTGTTTTTTTTACTTTATCACGTACATTTTCATTAATCATGTACAATGTAAAATAAATGTAAAAAATAATTCGTTTCTATTCCATAACTAAACTGCAGAACATATTTTTTAAAATTTCAGACGTGATATTTTTAGGCAACCGTGAGAACGTGTGTAATTTCTTATCGATTTTCATTCTGATTTAAATTATACTCGTTCGATATATCTGAGGACTGCGATAAAAAAAAAACGGATATTCGCAGGCAAACATTTTTTGGGCCCATTTTATGTAACTATTATCACTCATAACCATGATTTAACATATCATAATTGACCGTGTCTTCCCAATTCATATACATTCCGATTTGCTGATTCCTCAATTAACCCTTGTTAAGTATATAGTACCCGTATTCCTAGGTAATATGTGTTATAAAAAAAAAAAATAAACACGATTGTAAAACTATTAGCTCCCTCACGATGACGCTCAGAATCTAAAATATGAGTATAGTAATTTGTATTTATATATTTAAATTAATAATACTCATTCGATCGATTAGTACTAATTGATTGTAAGTATAGTGTGTATAGCCCACGATAATATAGCATGTACTGAGTTAATTTATGTATTTATTAGAAGGGAAAACCTAACATTGGACACCTCGCAGAACCAAAAAAAGACTATATAATATACATTACTGTCATTTTTGTTATTACTGTTACAGTTACTTTGATCTTCCAGTTGATAATCATATATTTTTTTAATAAAATGTGGACCCCCTTAGAAAAATGATATAAATACACTATTATCTCTGATAAAAGATTATGATTTCCAAAAATGAGTAAATTAGTGGCAATAATTAACTTATATATAAGTTAATTTAAATTCACCCAAAATAGCTACAAAAAAGAAGTACAAAAGTATATATTAATATAGTCAACAAACAATAATTTTAACTCATCAAGTTTAAAGTTAAAATAGTAAATAATATTAATTTAATTTAATTTGAAAATATCCACGATTATAGAAAATATAAACATAATCCTTTAAAATTGTAAATAAATTTAAATGAATTGTAAAATGCGCGACAAGTAGGGGGTGGAAGCTCGTCGAGTAACATACTGATGGTGACTCTATATATATTATATTTGTTAACACTGATAAATCATTAAATTTTGTAAATTGAGTGGGGCTTGGTGTAATATATACGTATGTAACTAAAAAAAAATTGTCTGGTTACAGATAGTGGAAAATTGTCTATTCGTTCTTCCGATAGTGTATTATTATTGTAGGTTTATAAATTATTGCATTAAAAACGATTCTGAGTGAAGCTCAGTACAATATTGATTTTCTTTTAAGTTTTAGATTAGACTTTTAAATGGCCAATTTAAGTATAGTTATACACAAAAACAGTGTTACCTGCATAACAACTTTTTTTTGTATTTGTTATTTTTCCATTTATAACCATTTTTCGTTTTTAATTTGTAGTTTTCATTAACGTTGAAGAAAACTACTAGGAAAATGACCTCTTTAAAGTATCAACCAGAATAAATTTTCCATCAAAAACCTCTTTATCCCAAAACTTCTACTCGACTCCTTCTACCCCCAAAAAATGTATAGTTACCATACATAAAATACCAATATATTTCTCGCTCTGCTCTAAATCCAAAATGTGTCTATAAAGTATATACATATATGACGAATAGAAATTAAATTAACTCTTCTAAGTCTCCTCTCAATAAAAGTTAACTGTAAATGGATGAATTAATACGATGGATATTTTATCTAAGTTTATTAGTCAGTGTCGAAAATAATTGATTGATTTCGTTAAAAATTAAATTTTTATTTTTAACTCAACCTTAACTTTTTAACTAGTTAATGTCCACCTTTGATTATTAAAAGGACGCTATACCATACACATTTTTAAAGGGATCGGTGTAGGCAAATTTTAAGGAATTATTTGAATAACGAAAATATAACAATTGAAAAATGTTAACATTCAGTTTAAAAGTGATCTAAAAATAGTCTCAATCTGTACCTACCACGTTATATTGTTGTTAATCACGAAATTTGAATTTGAAAAACTACATGTGGCTTCTAATCGTAAAAAAATTCACGAAGGTTTTTTGTTCGATTAGTGTATATAAACATCTAAAATTTCTGATTGAAAACGTCAAATTTCCAAATTTTCAAATTAAAAAAAATGGGTATTCAAAAAAAAAATTTAAATAGCTATTAAAAAATATTGTAAGTACCGATTTTTATCAATTTTTGGAATGAAGCTAGAATAGTTCACTTTTAACGCTGTATTAAATTTTCAGCTCTTAAAAACTAAAATTAAGCATAATTATGAATTAAATGTCTCAAATTTGCATATTTCTATAACTAGCTCAAAAGTAGGTAATAATTTTCGAAAATTTTTTTGTATTATTACTTTACGTAGGTATATACGTATGTGTTTACCGATTTTTATGCTAATTTCTTGATAGTTTTTTTTTACGCGTTTATCGAAAAAATTTAAAAAATCGAAAAATGACCTCTCTAAATTATAGGTACCAACTAGATGAAATTTGCTACCGGAAAATGAGTAGGTGAGCTTGTAAAGATCGGAGCACTCCTTCTGATAGAATTTTTGGGTACAGACATATATAAAAAAAAAAAAAAAAAAAAAAAACACACATCATTGTAAGACCAATACCATTCCTCGCTTCGCTCAGAATCGAAAAAATTCGAAAAAATCACATTGGACAGAAAAAAACTTTAAGTGTATCTACAGTGGAAAAACGCTCGTCCGTCCATTTTGGATGTACGACAATTAGAGGTTAGAGGTTGTACTTAGAAACGGTGAATGAACGTATTCGAATGCCGTTACGACACGCACAAGTCCACTGGACACGATGTGATGTAATATATGATAATACCTATATGTTATGTATTTTCTTCTTCTCCTTCTCCTTCGCCTTCTCTCCCAACTATTTGTGGCCTACACTTCCACTTAACTCTATCTGCCGCATTTTCTTCACTTGCTCCCACCTTCCTCATATCACTTCCCCTCATCTGTTTTTCGGTCTTCCTCCCCCCCCTCTCTCTTACCAAAAACATGCATTTCCCTTACTAATCTTACTGCCTCAGTCTCTTTCCTCCTTAACAATACATGCTCGAGCCATCTCAATCATCTATTGTCCAAAATATTTATTTATTTTTATCTATTCATCGAAAAAATTGCTCCCCGCGAAGACCATTGTATCGGAGATAAACGGGACCTTGGCATAGGTAACTATAACGTTATTTACGAATTCGGACGGACTTGTATCATTAGTCCGGCGATGCTCTGGAAGCAGAAAAACGCTATGGCCTCGGGACACTCCTCGGTGACCATGCGGTAACCGTAACCGGTCGTGTGCTGGGTTTCCACGCTGAACAGAAAGCTGGCCACGAACGTCCGCACGTTGATCACGCACGGCGACCACTCTGTGTTGTTGGTGTTCTCGGGCGACAGGTCGCCGTGCGTGTAGGCGATCAAGTACCAGCCGACGCCGAAAGCCAGCCAGCTGAGCAGGAAACTCGTGCAGAACACGAACAGCGTCCACCGCCACTGGGCGTCCACCAGCGTGGTGAACAGGTCCTGCATGTACCGCCGCCGGAGCTTGGACACGTTCGCCAAGATGATGTTGCAGTCGCCGTTTTTGAACAGCGCCCGTCGTTTGGTCTTCCTGAAGATCGACGACGACGTCAGATGCGATTTTCTAAAACTGTAACACAAAAGTCGCACCCTATAATACTATTGTGTCTCGAGTCATCCCATTTAAAAAAAAAAAAAAAAAAAATTCAATTTCAAATTAAAAACGATTTTTAAATATCAAAAGGCAATAGGCAATATCAACGGTGTGCATAAATTGGTTAATAAGTCAAAATAGTATAAGTCAAATGTTAAGTTCATTTTAACTTTAGACTTGACTTTTAATTAACGAGTTATTATTTTGATTAAAACTCCGTTAAGTTAATTGTGAAATAATTGATGACGTTTTGATTGCATATTGTGTATATTGTCGAAACGGTTGAATAAAAACATAGTTGTTTTTGTCATTTTTAATAATTATAATATTATAAGAATTATTTATTTCGCGAAAATAGAAATAAAACAATAATACTTATATATTATAGTATAACAAACTCCTTGTAATATAAATTGAGGAATATATTAGATTTCCCACAAATAAAGAATATTTAGGTAGGTACTAATTTGCAATGAGCAATTTACATCTGTTAGAATTTCGAAAAAAAAAAAAAAAAGAATAGGTACCCACTAATTAAACATTTTTATGAACTTGTTTGTTGTTAGTTTTAATAATAATTGTTATAAATACATTGTAGTATTTTTAGTAATACCTATTATGTTAATGATTATTAAAAATGCTAAAAATGCTAAATTAATAGTTAGAAAATAACAGTATTTCCAAACAAATAATAAATACCTCTACCTATATCTCCAATGTAATTATATTGACTTGTAATTAACTTGAGTCAAGAAGTTATTTTTCGACAATTTAATTTAATCGATAAGGAAAAAAAAACTATTAAGTATCTTAAACTTTCTACTAACTTAGTTCAACTGAGTTGAAAAAAAAACCATTAACTTGCGAGCAATATATAAGTACATAGGTGTATGTATAGGTAGTAAAAAAGCGAAATTAGATTTTTGCTGAAAATTAAAAATCAGTCATTGGCAGCGTGGATTATGTTTTATAAATAACCTGACAATATATAATTAGCGTTGATAAAAAGGGTACATTTTTCTGTATATGTACATTTGTGTTTTGACATTTCAAACCAGACAATATGTAACTATTCTTAAAATTATTGTTATAATTTTCAAAACATACATATTATATACCTACTATATTATACAGCTCTTATACACACATGACGAAAAAAAAAATGATGTAATCATATTATGTCTATCCGAATAATTTAACACAAATATATTAATTATTGATATTTTAACGATTAAAAATGTCGTCCAGATACATCTGTGCAAGTTGATGCAAGTTGGTCCATCGTTTAGTTCAGACTATTTACAATTCTGAGCAAGGTTTGGAATAATATTAAAAATATAAAAAAAAATTATAGGTAACGAGACAACTATTATTTATTGTTATGTTAATTTCCTGGAATTTATAAAAAGCATATGATGTTCAAATCTAAAATATAGATAGAATAAGGATGATAATTTAAATCGACAGATTTTTTATCAAAATCTAGAAAAAAGAAGAAAATGAAATTTTTTTTTTTAACTCAATAATTATTATAGCATACAAAGACGAATATAATATATCTTGAAGTCGCCTATATTTACACAATTTGAAAAATAACATAAACAGAGTATATTTAAATATATAGTCCTCGGAAAAAAAAACAATCGGATTTATAACTTTGTATTTTCAAGGACATTTTTTTGATATTTTACAGATTTGAACTGTCAGTTTATTATGTGTACCTACATGCGATTAAAATGCAGTAAGTTCAGATCCATTATCAAACTCAGTTTGGTAATATATATATAATACTTTTAGAACTTTCTAAATTCATATAGATAAAACAGATGAAAAATTTTATAAGAGAATTCATCAAAAAGTTATCATAAATGTATATTGTATATACTTAGGTAAAAAGAAAGATTCTGAATGAAAAGATCAAACAGAAAAAACAAACATTTTTTAAATATTTCTTGAAAGTAAAGTAATGTTCTATTAGTATTCTAATGACATTTTGACCTGAAAAATTAAAGTTCAAAATACATTTTAAAACCATTATAATATGGTAAAATTTTACGAGTACCTATATGGAATATGGAAATGTTATCTTTCTAATATTGATTATTATTAAAACGTCATTTTATTTTCCGGAAATACTTTAAGAATATTTGGTTTTCTTTTGCTGTTTGATTAAAAAAATTAAAATCGGGAAGAAAAATGTAAACTTATGAAGGTTCTTAATATAATTTTCCTTAATATAATGTGTAAAATAAATGTATACTTATCTATTATTATCATACGGATGGTAGATACGTTCATAGTTCATTTACTTCGTTTAGGTTGTTTTAAACGTGTTTAAAAAAAGTTCGTAGATTTATGAGGTAATAAAGTAATTTATACAAATATAATATTTTATCTACAATAAATTTTCATTATCATATTATTGTTTTTTGGCTGAGTTAAGAATAAAGGTTTCTATTGTGGAATAGGATTTTATATACCATATAGAATCTTATCATTTTCTTTATTCATCAACTGGAAAATATCGTTTATGGTTTAAATTGTGTTAATAAAATGATAAAACTAATAAAGCCAATTAAAAAAAAATTAAAAAAAAAAAAAAAACACCTACTTACTTTTCTGAGCTAGCGATTGATCATTTAAAATGTCACGTTGTATGCACAAATTTATCGAAACACGTATAGGTACAACAGCGTTTTACCAAATTAAACCAATTGACTAGCTTATGGAAATTAATGTGGCCTTTCACTACATTAATTATTATTATAATTTTTTATAATTAATTACTATAAATTTAATACTTCGACGATAAAAACGTACGGACTCCCGTACCACAATAATAATTATTACCTACACGGTTACACTAACAACTAACGTTGCATTCAATGCAATATATATTATCATTATTTTTATGTGATCGTACCTATAATATGTTAACTTGATATAAGTTGATGACCTCAAAATATCTCAAAAAATACTTCTAACAATATACATTTAATAACTTTAAAAAATAATGCAAAATAAAAATTGATATCTATATGTAATAGAAATTCGAATTACACTTTTACTTCGGAAAGTATCGCTATATAAGTAAGATTTTTCGATTAAAAAACCGAAAATTTTGAATTGATCTACTTCCTAACATTTATGTAATTTAGGATATTATTGGAAATACGAGTATTTTCACGTGTCCTGGCACGACCGTATAGATTGTTGTCATTGCGTAAGAATTTGTGGAATAATGATGGATTTTATGGTACGATATGTTGTGCGTCAGTGTGTGAACAATTGAATTTAGGTAATTTTGGAAATCATCTTAGTTTTTCACGTATTATTCGCCGATGTCTATAACTAAAGATACATAATAATATTTACTACTAACTAGCTGACAGCGATAATAATTTACACCGTCAGGTTTAGACATGATTTTAAATCTTTGGATTTTTATGAATTTTATATTTTAATAATTTCAATATAAAGAAATTTTAGATTTCTTCAAATCATTGTAAAAATCATAAATATTGCAAAATTTAAATACACTTGAATAATGAGCTCTGATTTAATGATGTGTATGAATTTCATTTATCTTGCTGAGGATTGCGTCCCGTTTTCCTGACAAACTTTAAACAGGACGCTTTTTGTCCCGCTTTTTCTAAAAACATTAAAATTTTTTTCGATTTTGAACAAATTAGTGAATATTTTTACAATATCTATTTATTTTTTAGACTAAAATAGAGCAAATGTCTAAATTAAATTTATGTAAAAGAAGCATTGGGTTATAGAAGTATATTTTCTATTTATTTTTCTTGCCCGTCGTGATTTTTCCCAGCACGGTTATGTTATTTTTGTCTTTTTGTACTCTCAACTATCCCAAACCATTCCTATTCATTCCCTACTTTTACAGTATTCATATTCGTCGACATTCTCAAGTGATAGTATTGCATTATTGTATTGTCGCCTAATAAAATGCCCAAACAACATATGTTTATTGTTATTAAACAATTAATATAAATTACATATTATTTTTTATTATGTTGTTTTTCCATATTACAGGGCCACACCAAAGGTCTGTCAAACATTTTCAATCCTTTAGATCCGTTAGAGAATGTACCCTTTAATCCAATATTAATCCTCTAATAACACTCAAGTATTTAATACAATTTTCCACATGCATCCACATTTCATCACAATCTGTATGTTTTTTTTTTAACAAAACGTGTGAAAAAGAATTGTCTACTTGTGTTTGGACGAAACAGGGACGGACAGTCTGTCGGCTTGATCCCGATATTCGACGGGGGTAGATGAATCGTTGGACAGCGGAGACAGCAACGTATCGTTTTGGTCCGAGTGCTGCGTGCGGTCGTCGCCGGTGGTGTATCCGGGCAGCCGCAACACGACCGGTCGCTTGGGCTTGGCCGGCGGAGCTGGTCTCGTTGACGAAGTTTCGACATCCATTTCGTTCGGCTGTGGAGCTGATCCGGTATGGGCTCAAGTGGAATGGATGTACGTCGGTGACATACTATAATAATACTGTTATCAAATTGCTATTATCATTTCTGCGACGGGACGGGCTGCCGGAAAACATGATTTTCGCCTATAAAAAAACGGGGAAAAACGACAAGTTAAAATTTTCTGAACATTAATGAGTTTCAATACGTTTTAGTGTAAAAAGTACCAGCGAGAATCGAAGTATGGGGAGAATAATAGGGAATTTAGAACCTGACCATCCTCGTGCGAGCTTTTAGTGTTTGAAAAGAGCGAGAAAGCTAATGGTTTTATGGGGATCTATTGTATTTAAATTTTTTCACCTCGAAATAGAACCAAACTTTTAGAAAACCGGTTAAGACAATATTTTTTCAATTCGTACAACTTTAGCCAATACAATTGTATAACCCGTTTTAAAAACTAAATTATCCTACCGTTCTAAAATCAGTTTGAAAACTCCTGATCAAACCGATTTTTCTAATTTAAAATTCATTAAATATTGTATTTTTATTATTTTTATAGTTACATGCAAAGACTAAATATTCAAGTCAAAGCTATTATCAAGAAAATCCAAAGTAATCTTATATAAAGTTCTAGTTAAACCAGTAGCTTCATACGCAAGCAGTACCTGGGCGACAACAAAAGCTGATGAAAAAAAGTTAGAAGTATTTGAGAGAAAGATATTGAGGAAGATATTTGGCCCAGAGAGAAACAATGAAGGAGAATATGAAATACGAAACAATAAAAACTTAGAAGAACTATATAATGAACCTAGCATTGTTGGGACCTTGAAAAGCATGCGAATAGGTTGGGCCGGACATGTATGGAGATCAAAAGGACTAATTGGACAAATAACTACTTGGAAA